>SJYQ01003945.1:850253-879192 GCA_006410935.1 Redunca redunca
GAATGACTAAACCATTAATCCTATAAATGGACACAGCATAAATAATTTTAAAGAAAAAGTGAATTAGATGAGATAAAAAAGAACTAAACAATTGGAGAGGTATTCTGTAATCGTGGATAGGAAGACTCAATATTATGAAGATGTTCGTTCTTCTCAACAATCTATAGGTTCAGTGCAATCTTAATCAAACTCTCACCAAGTTATTTCATGGATTTCAACAAACAATTCTCAGGTTTATATGAAAAGGCAAAAGACCCAGAATAGCCAACATAATATTGAAAGAGAAGATTGAAACTGGAAGATGGCATTGTCTAACTTCAAGACTTATTATAAGCTTACTATAAAAATGTAATCAAGAAGGTGTAGTACTGGTAAAAGAATAGATAAATAGATTGATACCAGAAATAGCCCAGAAATAGCCCAGAAATAGGCCTCTATTAAGATGCACACCTGATTTTGATAAGGGAACAAAAACAGCATAACGGAGTAAGGATAGGTCTCTTCAACAAATGATGCTAGAACAACTGGATATCCAATGCAAAAAATAAAAAAGAAAAGAAAAGAAAAGAAAAAGAAAATGAACTTGCAAAAGTCACAGCAAATCCTTGGGGAAGTCATTTCACATTCTTAAGGACTCACTGGTTTATGAATGACAGTCATGGGACAATCATCACAAACTACCTACTGAACCTGATACCCTTCAAAATAGACTCAAAATGGATCACAGACCAAAATGTTAAATGAAAAGCTATAAAACTCCCAGAAGATAATGTAGGAGAAAACCTAGATAATCTTGGGTAAGACAATGACTATTTAGATACAATGCCAATAGCAAGATTCATGAAAGAAGTAATCGATAAACTGGACTGCATTAATATTAACAACTTCTCTGTGAAAGGCAATGTTAAGAGACTGAGAAGACAAGCCACAGTTTGGAGAAAATAGTTTCAAAAGACACATCTGATAACTGTTACCCAAAATATACGTGTGCATGCTCAGTTGCTCAGTCGTGTTTGACTCTTTGTGACCCCCTCAGACTGTAGCCCACCAAGCTTCTCTGTCCGTGAGATTTTCCAGGCAAAAATAATGAAGTCAGTTGACATACCCTTCTCCAGGAGTCTTAACCCTGGGGTCAAACCCACATCTCCCGTGTCTCCTGCAGTGGCAGGCATATCCTTTACCACTGAGCCTCCTGGGAAGTCCATCCAAAATATATAGAGAACTAAAATAAATAAATAAAATGAGCAACCAAATTTACATTGTTTTCTCTCAAATTTATCTAACAGTTGTTAGCTGGCGCATATCCTGTGGTGTTTTTTAAATTTACTTTTAATTGGAGGATAATTGCTTCACAATGTTGTATTGGTTTCTGCTGTACAACAGTGTGAATCAGCTAGAAATATGCGTGTCCCTTCCCTCTTGAACCTCCTTCTCATGCCCCACCCCACCCCACCCCTCCAGGCTGTGGAAGAACACCAGGTTGAGCTGCCTTTGTTTCAGAGCAACTTCTCACTTGCTATCTGTTTAACATATGGTGATACTTATGTTTCAGTGCTTCTCTATCAGTTTGCCCCACCCTCTCCTTCCTTAGCTGTGTCCACAAGTCTGTTCTCTGTGTCTGTGTCTCCATTCCTGCCCTGCAAATAGATTCATCAGTATCATTTTTCTAGATTCCATATATATGCATTAATATACAATATTTGTTTTTCTCTGACTTCACTCTTGGCTCTCGGTTCATTTTTGAGCCAGTTAAATACATGTTTTCATCAGCATTGATTGTATTGCAGAGAAATTTAAAAAAAGGAACAATTTGAATGTTTGTAATTCTATTTAATTTGGCTGTGAAAGGTGGTATATTTTAGCCTAAACTCTAGGAAGTTTAGATCCATTTAGGACAGTTTGAAAGCTTTTCCTCCTATGAAAACTATGAAAATGTATGATGACTTCGTACCTTGACCAAGATTTATAGAGCTGTCCAGCCTGAGATTTCAGAGCAGGATGGCATGAGATTTCATCACACTACTCAGAACAGCATACAATTTAAAACTTATAAATTGTTTATTTCTAGAATTTTCTATTTAATACCTTCAAACTGTGGTTGGCGGCAAGTAAACCACAAGAAAGTTTCAAGAAAGTGAAACTGTCAACAGGAGAGGACTGCTGTATCACCTGAGTTCATATTGCTTATGATGGTATTAAAATTTATCCATTTTATTACCAATTCAAAATTATCAAATTAGATAATTTCTCTGTAGTCTGTCAGAAGTGTGGTGGAGTTGTCTTTGAGCGAGAGCTTAGATGATTTTTCTAGGGATTTTTTTTTTTTTTTTTGTCTTTGGTTGCATTAAATGGAGTTGACAACTGCCACAAAAAAATAGTATTGTTCAGAAAGTGACAGCTGGGATAATTGATCATATTAAGAGGCCTTCAGCAACCTGAGTTGAAAAGAAGAAAGGCTGCTAGGGCTCCTATCACAGATGGAATATAGAGGCTCCCAGTGAGGAGAAAATTGAGAGCTCAACAAAAACATGAATGTATCAAGAATGATATCTTTAGAGACAGATGAATGAAAATCTTGACTTTGCAACATAATCATAGGGAATAATTTCAATGGAAATAAGTATTTTTCTCAAATAAGTCTCCTGGAATATTTCCATTTGATCTCTTACAGGTTTTTGCCAGGAATAGTACCATGGTCCAATGAAATAGTAGTTATGAATCAACTTACTGACATTTTTGATCCCAATTTATTTCAAGTTTGAGAGATTGTAAAGGACATAAAACATGGACACTGTTGCTACAGTGGCACAAACCCAGTTGCTTTCAGATTTTAGAAGTAGGAGAAAGTAGAGGAAGAAATTTATCCAGAAGTATAAATTAATCTTGGATTGTTTAGGTCATAGCTTCCTTAATTATAGCAATGCATTTCTATTTTTTCCATAGCTTTTGCCTCTACTTTATATAAATATATGTGGCTTTATGACATATCATCTTTATAGCTATAATTGGAAATAAAAGCAGTTTTAAATATAATATCTTTTGCTGTTGTTGTTCAGTTGCGTCTGATTCTTTGTGACCCCATGGACTGCAGCCTGCCAGGCTTCCCTGTCCTTCACTATCTCCTGGAGTTTGCTTAAACTCATGTCCATTGAGTCAGTGATACCATCCATCCATCTCATCCTCCGCTGTCCCTTCTCCTCCTTCCCTCAATCTTTCCCAGCATCAGGGTCTTTTCTAATGAGTCGGCTCTTCACATCAGGTGACCAAAACATTCAGCTTCAGCATGAGTCTTTCTAATGAGTATTCAGGGTAGATTTCCTTTAGAATTGACTGGTTTTATCTTGCAGTCCAAGGGATTCTCAGGAGTCTTCTCAAGTACCACAATTAAAAAAGCATTGATTCTTCAGTGCTCAGCCTTCTTTATGGTCCAACTCTCACATCTGAACATAACTACTGGAGAAACCATAACTTCGACTGAGATAAGTTAAATCCAAGAATCTGGCATTTTCCTTAAAATTTTTCACATAACATATTGTCAAACAGGAAATTTTTTATTTTTGCTTTCCCTCTTATCTCATGGTGTTACTAAAAGAATACTGGATTGAGATACAGAATAATTAGAACCTTAAATTTTTCAGTTGGGAATGAAATTCTTTCATGCCTTATTTTATTCATTTTATAAAGGAGTAAGACTAGATCATTTAAGGACTTGGGTCAATAATCCAGCTTCCTGTCTCCTCCCAGTGAGGTGGCCTCTGATGTTGACTGTATTAACCTATTGATACCAAGGTTAGTACCCCTTCCCTGATTACACTAATAAGTTTTCCTTGGTAAAAATGGTCTTCTGTTCTAATAATAACTGAGTTAGTAGGTTATCAGATTCATTATAAAATTTGTGTGTAATATGTGCTCAAAATTGTTTGAAGCAATAGGTAAGAATCATTAAATGGACACATTATTTACCATGTAGTATTTAATTGGTACTTAGAATGTGCCTGCAATGAAATAAATGCTACAAGGAAAAAGTCAGAGATCTCAAAAGGGAAGAATAAATAATATGAGTAAATCACTTGCCTTGTGTCATTTTACATAGTATTTTTAAAGTTTATGACAGCTTTAAGTTTGTAGAATTTCAAGAAACAATGGATCATTGTACTTTATTTATAGATGATAAAACAATGTAATTTAATAAGCTACTAAAGGCCACATGGTTCATGAATTGCAGACCCAGAATACAGACCCAGAGTCTTTCTGGCCCCAGAGCATGTGTGTTTTCCCATAGCATCATGTTAGTAAGCAAAATGACATTTATATAAAAAATTCAGAGTAAGACATGTCTATTTATGATGTACACCTTAATGGTCTCAAAATCAATGTGGAATAGAAATGCAGAGAGAGAAGAAACTTCAGGTTTAGAAGATTAGAAAAACTGATTGCAGGAGAGATTTTTTTTTTCCCTGGGTTATATAGTATGTTAAACCCCTGAGAGACAGAGATGAAGAAAGGAATTCTAAGATACTAGTAGCAATTCATCAGAACTGTGGAGACAGCCAAAGTCAAGGAGTGTCTTAAGGAATAGTGAGAAGTTCAGTTGCCAGAACTGAGAGAATGTCTTGAGAAATTAGCATTTTAACAAATGTGGTTGCCACCTTGAGATGCTCTGAGGCTAATGACCTACTTACTCCAAAAGAAAGCTAAGCACAGGGAAATTTCCATTCTTAGAAAGATTAAATTGGCCCTTATGAGCAGGATAGTCTAACATGGATAAAAGATAAGCATTCTCTTCCCTGGATGACTCCCAATTCACAAGTTTGTTTTGCAGCTCTTTTACTTCCTCTTTATCAGGTTTCAGGAGAGCATTAAAGTATTTTTAAAATGTAAAGTCGATCATGCCATTCTCTCTGTAAAATCCTCCGTTGGCTTTCCTTGGCATCTAGCATAGAGATCTAACTTTTTACCATATGTTGCAAAACTGGGTAATTGGGTCCTGTGTAGCTCTCCTGCTGCTCTCATTCAAGCTCACGTCACTCCAGCCAAATAGGACTTTTTCAGTCCTCTGCCTTCAGCCCTTTGTAAATGCTCCTACTGGTGGTGGTTTAGTCACTGAGTCATGTCCTACTCTTCGTGACCCCATGGACTATAGCCCACCAGGCTCCTCTGTCCATGGGATTTACCAGGCAAAAATGCTGGAGTGGGTTGTCATTTCCTTCTCCAGGGGATCTTCCTTCTCCAGAGACTGAACCCACATATCCTGCATTGGCAGGCGGATTCTTTACCACTGAGCCACCAGGGAAGCCCAAATGCTCCTGGGGTGCTCTGTAAATGCCTTGTTGCTTCTTGGAATTTGCCCCCTTCTTTGTATTGTACTGCTTCCCCTCTCACCTTCTTTATGTTAAAGTCTCAGCCCAAGTTATCACTTTTTTTTAGGAGGATGTTTATTAACTAAGTTCTGTTAATTTTCTAAAGAAATCCTAATCACTTGTTTACTTTCCTTCATATAACATCACAGTTGCCATTATTTTATTTATTTATATTATGCATCTTTTGCTTAGAAACTCCAGCAGGCTATATTGATAGCCTATGAAAAGAAAACCAACTTCATAACAAAGCCCCCACCTCCAAAAAAAAAATTAGAGAGCAAAGAAATGACTTACACACCTGTTTTATTTTGCTAAAAAATGACAAATATTAATTTAAAAAATTGCATGCTTTCTCTGTGTTAATATTACATCCATTTTGTCTTTTTGTGAGCTGCTGTGACATGTGATTCATGACTTAGCAGAAAGTATGCTGCCCTCAGAATCTTGTGTAAGAGTAGGCAACCATGAGAATGTCCCCAGTACTTAGGAACCACTGTGCAAACTTAAATTAGTATAAGACACAGTTGCAACTTTTTATTTTATTTATTTTCCCCTTTGTCTTGTATAAATGATCCTAATACCAGAAGTTTTGAATCTTTTGCAGTAAAGCTCTTTCCACCTGTTTCCTCAGATACTGGCAAAGCTTCAATTTATTTCCTTTCCTTTGCCAATGACAATATTCTTCATTTTTTGGCTTCCATTGGGAGGAGCTTTCTGATGAAGTTTCCTTTACAGCATATGTACATCCTTGCACACACCACATGGAAGTGTTCATGTAACTCTAGTTGGTGAAAGAGTCACCAGCAGATGCTACACAGATCTTTAACTGTAGCTGATTGCTACAGCCACATCATGTAAGAATTAAAGGTAGTCTTAATTTTTCATAGATGTAAAAGCCTCAAGTCTAATGTCTTAAATGATTGTTGGCATCGCATTCATAGTGTCTCTAAGTTTATACACAGGGACCATTGCTCAAATCTGATTAATCTCTTTATGTGCTAACATTTTCAGCATGATGCGACATACTTTCTGTGTAATTCTTTACTTTTCTTACTTTGTTTTGAGGTACCTAGACTTCAAATTGTCATATAAGTGACTTTTAAATTATACTTGTAATATTTTCCCAAAAGTTCTTTAAATATTATTTTGAAGCTAATATGTTAAAGTCTTTCTATACTGACCACAGGATAACTGTCCATATTTACTTTGGAAATTAATATATTTGTTGCTGCTGCTGCTGCTAAGTCGCTTCAGTTGTGTCTGACTCTGTGTGACCCCATAGACAGCAGCCTACTAGGCCCCTTTGTCCCTGGGATTCTCCAGGCAAGAATACTGGAGTGGGTTGCCGTTTCCTCCTCCAGCTAATTGTTGACCATTACTATATTACATTTATCTTCATTATTCTCTTAGACTCTAAAGTGACCTGATCTGGAATTAAATTCTCTAAGCCTCAATAGCAAGATTCCCTCTAACGTCTTATTTCCTTCATGGTTATTATGGGACAAAGAAAGGTACACTGAATTATTTCAAGAAATTCAGGTCAGTCTAGAGGTAATCTGTTCTGTGCCTCTTCAAGAATTTACTTTGCCTATCCAAAAGAGATTTCTACTGTGGGGAACACCATGCACAATGGCACTTTATTTTGACTCTTGTGAAACAGAAAGGGTAATAATATACCATGAAATATATGCTATCTTGCTACTTTTAAATTTAACGATACATATTAGTGAACTTGATTGATTAGAAATTCACTCAAAATTGTTCATATAGGAGGGAAATATATCAAGTTTCAACTTAAGTCCAAGAATGGCCTGCCCAATATAATAAAGTTCTTACTGTCTTCAGGACATCAGAGAACTTACTATCCGTGGCTTGGTCTTTGAAGTCACCATGACACCATCGCCTCTGATAAAAGAGTTTATTTATAACTTGCTCAGCTTATGTCTTTTCCCACTGAATCAGCAGGCTTTCTAAGGTTTGGGGATATAATTTCAAGCACTGTTAAACCTCTGTCAGAGTTTGGTTGGCCCCCTGAGGGGCCCTGTGTTTCAACATTCTCTTTACTAAGACAAGACTTCTCAAGTAAGTTCTTAGAAAACTGACAGCTTCAAGTATCAGAGGTTTTGTAATTTGAAGTGGCATTTAATCTGAAAAATAACATTAGCAAATCAGCATATAATTGGCTTTCTATTTCCTTTTCCACCCCCTCATTATTTTTCTTTTTGCTTAGGTTAGGACACAAGTCAAAATTATATTTGATGCAGCAATTTCCTAATCTTTTCAGAAGGATGTTCCTAATCAAACAATTAAGTAGATGGAGTGTCATTATCTTAAGAAAGCAGGAACATGTACATTTTAATAAGGCCTGTTTATATTTCTAGTGTTCCTTTTGCATTGTCTCCTTTATTATTCATATATCCACTGAAGTTTAAGGAGACTCTTAACTAATACATAAATTTTATAAACAAGTTTAGCAAAATATATAAAGAGGAAAATCCTCATACAAATTTTTCATTTCTGTAATTCCTTTGGGTCCCCTCATCACTTTCAAGTTTCCCTGCATCTCAGCTCTTGCACTCCGAATAATATTATCTTCATATTTTAGACTTCTCAATGCACAGGCAAATGGGAAATGCCCCATGGCCTTCTATGAGTTCAGGATCCTCCTGGTACCCCCTTAGATTTTCATTCTCCATAATTTTATTTCCAGCATACTTTGTTAATATTATTTTCTCACATTTTTCACAAAGCAAAGTTTTGTTAAATAGCGTTCCCATAAATAGTATGTCCTTTAATTAGTTATACTTTAACCTGAATTTGTCTTGCAATGCTTCGGTTTGACATTCACTATTGTCTGTATGAAATACATGCACACAATATCATTCTTATACTATTCTCTGATAGTACTTCATTCCATTATGACAGCACTGTTCTACTGCTCTTCTTACTGCTGAGATCAAGGAGGGCTATTGGCCTTGCTTGAGGCCACTCATGTTGATGAGATAAGAGGAACTGCACATCTGGACTCTGATTCTATTCTATTGGCCAGTTTTGAGAGCTTTGCTTCTTTGCCACACATCATTTTCTTCTACAACAGTAATACTCGTACATTGTCGATCCACCCTTTTCCCCTTCTGAGGATTTATTGCTGTCTGTTTGAACTAAGCACTACTAAGCTTAGGTTCTGCTGTTTATGTTGTTTTCTAGTTTGTTATACATGCTTTAGAATTTAATCCAGTTTCTCTGTTTAATATCTTGTGACCTTAAGCAAGTTCACAACTTGCTCAACCCCTTCACAACTTGATTTTCTCATCTATTAACTGGGGTTATAATAACTACATCATAGGACTGTTGCTAATTTTAATGAGACATTTCATGTAAAGTGGTCAATACTCAACAGCTGTTATTGTTAATAAGTAGCAGATATAAATCTTGGCCTTAATCACATTGAGATTGAATTTATGATATTGGAACTATCAATGTGACTTAAATAATCATAGTTTTGGAATATTAAATATTTACTATATATCCTAGATATTAGGATAAAGACTGCATAAATATCTAGTCTAATAATAACAAACCTACAGGAAGACATATTTTATCCTCATTGTTTTGGATGACAAAACTGAAGCTTGAAGAGTATAAATTCTTTCCCCAAGCTATCTTACTTGGGTCAAACAGAGGCAGGATTCAAATTGAAGACTTTGTCCCCAAAGACCATGCTTTTCCTTACTATCTGATAAAAATGCTGAGTGACATAGTACAAAAGGTTCACCAGACCTTGAAAAGATTTTAAAGAAATGATTGGCCACTGTTGGTTTGGGAAGTTCCTTGGAGGACTTGACCATTTAACTAAATCTTGAAGGAACCATGGCAAAAGTGGGTTTCCAAAATGAGGGAAAAGATTCTTCTATTTCAATGCATATTTTCATAACAATAAGGTATTTGAACCAAAATATATTATAGATTCCATGTAAAAAATTAATCATTTTGCATAGATCTGAAAATAAAGAGGAAATTTTTCTTAATCAGGCTGCTGCTGCTGCTGCTGCTAAGTCACTTCAGTCGTGTCCGACTCTGTGCGACCCCATAGGTGGCAGCCTACCTGGCTTCCCCGTCCCTGGGATTCTCCAGGCAAGAATACTGGAGTGGGTTGCCATTTCCTTCTCCCTTAATCAGGCTAGTGACCACCAAAATATATAGCAGTTTCATTGCTCTGCATCATTACATAAAGTCTTAGGAATTCCTCAGTTCAACTAGAAAGAAAAACTCATGAGGGCAATGGAGAATGTGGCCTTTTTATATTAATTATTTGAGATGACAATATTGAAAAGAGTTTTGATTTTCCTGTACTATCTTTCTTTCTCCCGTTATTGTGTTTACTAATGAGCAGTACTGGAGTTCTCTATTAACTTTTTCTCTTCTCCTTTCCTTGGGGAGGTCATCTGTACATTTAGTTTATATATTACTATTTTGTCATATATCATATTTGCTTGTATATTAACCTTGTATCTTGCAGTCATGCAATTATTGCTTATTAGTTTCAGGAGATTTTGTCTAGAGCTTTTCAGATTTCTACCTCAATGATCATGTCTTCTGTGAACAAAGACAGTTTTATTTCTTTCTTCCCAATCTGTATACCTTTAATTTCCTTTTCTTGGTTAATATATTATCTAAGACTTCCAGTGCAATTTTGAAAAGCAGTTTTGAGAGAGAACGTCATTTCTTTGTTCCTGATCTTAGCAGAAAAGTTTTGAGATTCTCATGATTTTAGCTTCAGGGTTTTTTTACCTTGGTTTTAAGGCCAGGGAGTTCCCCCTTATTGTTTGCTGAGAGCTTTTACCATGAATAGATGCTTGGTTTTGTAAAATGCTTTTTCGGCATCTATTGATATGATCATGTGAAATTTCTTTTTTTAGTCTATCAATATGTTCAGTTCAGTTCAGTCACTCAGTCGTGTCCAACTCTTTGTGACCCCATGAATCGCAGCACGCCAGGCCTCCCTGTCGATCACCAGCTCCCGGAGTTCACCCAAACTCATGTGCATCGAGTTGGTGATGCCATCCAGCCATCTCATCCTCTGTTGTCCCCTTCCCCTCCTCCCCCCAGTCTCTCCCAGTATCAGGGTCTTTTCCAGTGAGTCAACCCTTCACATGAGGTGGCCAAAGTATTGGAGTTTCAGCTTTAGCATCAGTCCTTCCAATGAACACCTAGGACTGGTCTCCTTTAGGATGGACTGGTTGGATCTCCTTGCAGTCCAAGGGACTGTCAAGAGTCTTCTCCAACACCACAGTTCAAAAGCATCAATTCTTCGGCACTCAGCCTTCTTCATAGTCCAACACTCACATCCATACATGACCACAGGAAAAACCATAGCCTTGACTAGATGGACCTTTGTTGGCAAAGTAATGTCTCTGCTTTTGAATATGCTATCTGCTGCTGCTAAGTCACTTCAGTCGTGTCCGACTCTGTGTGACCCAATAGACAGCAGCCCACCAGGCTCCCCCGTCCCTGGGATTCTCCAGGCAAGAACACTCTAGGTTGGTCATAATTTTCCTTCCAAGGAGTAAGCGTCTTTTAATTTCATGGCTGCAGTCACCATCTGCAGTGATTTTGGAGCCCCCCCAAATAAAGTCTGACACTGTTTCCACTGTTTCCCCATCTATTTCCCATGAAGTGATGGGACCAGATGCCGTGATCTTAGTTTTCTGCATGTTGAACTCAATTGATTTTTGAATGTTCAACCAAACTGGCATATCTGAGATAAATCTCATTTGATTGTGGTTTATAATTCTTTCTATATAAGGCTGGATTTGATTTATTAATATGTTGAGTCTTCTGTATCTATATTAATAAGAAATATTGATCTGTAGTTTTCCTGTAGTACCTTTTTTTTTTTTTTTGTATCAGAGTAATACTGGCCTCATAGAATGAGTTAGGAAGTATTCCCTTTAAGTCTATCTTCTAGAAGAGGTTGTAGAGAATTTGTATAATTTCTCCCTTAAATATTTGGTAGCATTCACCAGTGTACTCGCTGGAGCCTGGTGCTTTCTGTTTTGGATGATTATTACTTATTGATTAACCTCTTTAATAGATATAGTTCTGTTTGGATTGTCTTTTTCTTAGGTGAGTTTTGGTATATTGTGTTTTTCAAAGAATTGATCTGTTTCATCTATGTTATCACATTTGGAGGCATGCATTGTTCATAATATTATTTTATTACCCTTTTAATGCCTGCGGGATCTGTAATAAAGTCCTTTCTTTCATTTCTGTATTCATAATTTGTGTCTTATTTTTTTGCTTCGTTAACTTGGCTAAAGGCTTACTGATTTTATGAATCTTTTCAAAGAGCCAGATTTTCAGTTTATTGATTTTTCTCTAATGGTTTCCTGTCCTAGTTTCAATGGTTTCTACTCTAATTTTTATTATTTACTTCTTGTGCTTATTTTGAATTTAATTTGCATTTACTTTCTAATTTCCTGAGATAGTGGCTTAGATTGCTGATTTTAGATACTTCCTTTTTTTTAATTGGAGGATAATTGGTTTACAATATTGTGTTTAGCTTCTGTCATATATCAACATGAATCAACCATAGGTATACATACTCCCCTCCCTCTTGAACCTCCCTCTACTTCCCTCTACCTCCCACCGCATCTCACCCCTCTAGGTTGTGCATTCAATGCTATAGATCTCCTGCTAACCACTGCCTGTGATATATTATGCAAATTTTGATGTTTTATACTTTTTCACTTAAATATTAATATTAATATTTTTCACAAAATATTTAAAAATATTTCTCTTGAGATTTATTTTTTGACTCATGTGTTCTTTAGAGGTAAGTTGTTTCAGTTCAGTTCAGTTCAGTTCAGTTGCTCAGTCGTGTCCAACTCTTTGCGACCCCATGAATCGCAGCACGCCAGGCCTCCCTGTCCATCACCAACTCCCGAAGTTCACCCAAACCCACTTCCATTGAGTCGGTGATGCCATCCAGCCATCTCATCCTCGGTCATCCCCTTCTCCTCCTGCCCCCAATCCCTCCCAGCATCAGAGTCTTTTCCAATGAGTCAACTCTTCACATGAGGTGACCAAAGTACTGGAGCTTCGGCTTTAGCATCATTCCTTCCAAAGAACACCCAGGACTGATCTCCTTTAGAATGGACTGGTGGGATGTCCTTGCAGTCCAAGGGACTCTCAAGAGTCTTTTCCAACACCACAGTTCAAAAGCATCAATTCTTCGGCACTCAGCTTTCTGCACAGTCCAACTCTCACATCCATACATGACCACTGGAAAAACCATAGCCTTGACTAGACAGACCTTTGTTGGCAAAGTAATGTCTCTGTTTTGAATATGCTATCTAAGTTGGTCATAACTTTCCTTCCAAGGAGTAAGCGTCTTTTAATTTCATGGCTGCAGTCAGAGGTAACTTGTTTAATCATCAACTATTCAGAGATTTTCTGGTTGTCTTTTTCTTATTGACTTCTAGTTTAACTCAGTTGTGGTATGAGAGAAGGCATTGTATGATTTCTACTTTAAAATTTTAAGGTGGGTTTTATGGTTCAATCTGTGGTCTATCTTGTGATCTTGAGAAGAATATTTTTCTGCTGTTGTTGGATGAAGTAGTTTGTGGATGCCAATTATACCCTGTAGATTGATGGTATTAATGAGGTCGAGTATGTTCTTATTGACTTTATGCCTGCTATATCTGTCTATTTCTGATACAGAGGTATTAAGGTCTTCACTATATTAATGTATTCGTGTGTCAGATGTTGCCTCATGTAGTTTGATGCTCTGTTCTTAAGTACATGCACATTAAAAATTGTTAGGTGTTCGATTACTGATCTCTTCTTTACCCCTGATAACTTTCTTTGCTCTGTAATTAATATAGGTACTTTTACTTTCTTAGGTTAATGCTGTCATGGTATATCTTTCTCCAGCCCTTTAGTTTTAATATATATTTGTTTTCATATGTCAGGTGAACTTCTTGTAGATAATATAGGTTTGGGTCTTGGTTTTTGGTTCCTGCTGACAGTCTATCTTTTAAATGGCATATTTAGATCATTGATGTTAAGGTAATTATTGATAAAATTGATTAATATCCACCATATTATTACTATTTTCTATATTTGCCCCTTGTTCTTTGTTCCTATTTTTGTTTTCCACACATTTTCTGCCTTTTATAGTTCATATAAACATTTTTTTATGATTCCATTTTATGTCTTTTCTTAATCCATCACTTATAGTTCCTTTTTTGCTTTTTTCAGTCCTTATTCTAGAGTTGCAATACACCTTTACAACTAATTCAAGTCTTCTTTCAAATATCTCTATACTAATTAACACCGGTACAAGTATAATACCTTGTAATAAAAAAAATTCCTATTTCTTCCCTTCTGTCTCTTGTAACACTGCTGTCAGTTATGTCACTTAGACTCCTTTCTTCATTCAAGCTTCATTATGAATCTTTGACAGACTTTTCAGACCTCTTTCTCTTCATGCTGTTTATACAATCATTCTAGTAATTCTTAGGAAAAGGAGCATGAATGTGTTATCTGTCCAGTTCTTTTTTTGTGTGTATTCTGAATAAGTTTATTCTTCCTCCTTCATTTGATTTCTAGACTTCATTTTCACCATAATGTTCCAAGATATGTGGAATAATTCTCACCTTATGATTGTTCAGTAAATGCCATTAACCTGTGACAACCTACTTGTAAGATGCCATTAAATCACATGCTTAATTTTTTTTTGTTTGGTGCAAGTGTAGGAGTGTATGCAGTTTTTATTTTGGAGAAATAATACTGTATCGCCAGCAAGGTCTTTTTTGATTTTTGTAGTAAAAGGCTACTCATGATATGTGCTTGCAACAGTATCAGGGTTAGGTAATGGAAGTTTTGTGAAGTCAAGTTATATTTTAATCAGAGGAAAGGAGTGAAGAGTTTTGAAGTCCATCTTCAAAGCATTTTCCTTTAGCGTTTGCTAAAAATTCTATCTTCAGAATGCTAAATGGAACAATTCTGTTGAGGCCTCGGCTAGTTTCTGATTGTTCCCAGGACCTATGAAGTTTGAAGCTAATTTTTTGGTCATCCAGTTGACATGTCACATGATGACATTTGAAGAATGCCTGAAAGCATTATAGGGGTAGATCTGCCAGATTCCCATTTCTGAAACACCTTTTGTAATAAGGCAGGTCATAGTACTTTTTGTTGTAGTACGTAATTTGCTTGATACATTTCAAAATTAGAGAACTTAAATTTTATGAATCTCTTGATACTTTTTTCTTATTATTATGTTGGCTGAAACAGAAATCCTTTCAAACATAGGCAGAAATAAAAAGACCCTGTCCAGTCATAGTCATTTCTACCAATGGCCAAATGACAATTACTGAGAAATAAAATAGTTCAGCAAAGAAAAGTAGTATAGATGAGAACCAAGTTAATTCTTGTGGTAGAGTATCCAAAAATCTTTTAATTTTTTTCTTTGCAAATGTTATTGCTTGCACATATTTCCCCTATACAGCAATTTCATTTTTGCTCTAAAAAAGGAATTAATTTGTTCATAAATCATTGTTATTAATATGGATCAGCACTGTTCAAAGAACTGTGGTTGTAGAAGTAAGTCAGTTATTGTAATGTACAATATGGGCCATCTTAGAGTAAATAAAAGGGAGAAAATACATAAAGATTTAAATTTTAATTGCATAAGAAACAACACATGTGTGATCTCTTAACGCTTATTTTAAGGGTAAATATTAAAACACATCTAGAGAATAAGTATTATGTTTCATGTTTATCTTGGCCCCCCATTGTCTCATTCTCTTTCAGTTCCAGTTCTATCCATATTTCTAACTCATCTGTCTACTCATTTACCCATAGACTGTATTTTTTTTTACTAAATTGTAAGAAGATGCTGCTGGCATTAATTTTTATGAGTGCAGACCCTAATAGAAAAGAACATCAACCTATGCCAGAATCAAGAAGCTCAATTAAGAGGCTACACCTGTTCTATACAATGTCTTTAGGCATTTAACACTTAGGACTTATAACTGTTTCAAGCTAGGGCCCCAAATTTCTAATTGCTGTACTGTGCACACTAACAGTTGTTTAATAGCTTTATTGCTTTGTGGTACTAGATAAAGTGTCAGCCTGGCTATGCTGAACTACTCTCTCAAAATACTCTTTTCTGTATGTTCCAGTTAGCACAGACCACATGAATCCTAGTTGAGTCCTTCACTCTATCTGACAAGATACTGCTCCCCAGGTCTCTGGCTTATCTAATCTCTAGCCAACAGCTGGCTATTCAGATATTTGAGTGAGCCCCTGGAGAACAGCATATGCATCTCAGACCAACCCACAGGATTATGAGCTAAATAAATGTTTTTGATTCATGCCACTAAGTAGTATTCTTTATATCCAGGCTCGCTGATACAAAAGGAATAAACAGTTACAAACAGGAAAAAGCTACAGATTGGGATAATACTATTTCAATTATTTTTGACAAAAATAGAGGTTAAATCCCTTAGGTCCAGTGAATAAAATGTATATTTCTCAGAGTACTAGTCGAAATTCCAAGTGTGATGAAGTACTTAGCTGAAGAGGACCTGATGGAAAATAAGTAGAATCTTGCAGTACTTCTATATAAGTTTAAACATGATATAATTTAATATCTTCAGGTTTGAGTTAGACAATCGCACTTTTAGAGGCAGGGTAGAAGTATTAAATACATTTGTATAAAGCATTGAAGGTCTTTATATATTTGTGTATCACAGTATTTTTTAATTCGTCATTTTATTGAATAGTAGCATATTGTGTAACAGAATTGGACACGATATGTAATTGGAATATTCTTGAAATACTATCACACTTTTTACCATTAACATGGCATTGTCCCATAGTGTCTTAGGTGTTGACTATTTACCTGATGTACATTTCTTTTTATTTTTTATATTTTGCATCTAATATCCTTGTATATGTGTAGACTGTGCTTCTCTGCAGTGTGTGCCATTGACCACATGTGCCAGAAACAAGTGAAGTGTTTGTTTGAAATGCAGATGTTTGGACTCACCCCAGGGCTTCTTGAAAGACTCTTCAAGGATGTGGCTGGAAATTTCCTTCCTTAGCAAGTTTCCATACAAACACTAAAGTTAGAGAATCTTTACCATGAACCTGGCATAGTGATAGGTGCTAAAAAAAAAAAAAAAAAGTTTTAAAAATGAATGACAAACAGGAATATGTGTGCTTAGTTGAAATGCCTATTTTAATTTATATAATTTGTCTACTGAATTTACGTAGCAATAGCTCATACAAGCACTCTCAAATAAACTATCTTCTTAATGTTTGTTATATTTTTCATGACAAAAGTTAAGTACAAATGAATAATTATGTTTGTATCTATGTTGCTAATTTTAGTAAGTATTGGTCCATTTTCCTTTAAGAATTTAACATACCTCTCTGCACAGACAGATAAAATGTAGTGTAACATCCAGTTGTCATTAGGCTAATACAAATTACTCGTTAGGCTGGGTCTGGTGTAACTCACAAAGAAAAAGCACTTTTTACCCTTACATTGGCAGATGCCTCTTCTGTGACTCTGCATCAAAATAAAAATGATGAAAGCAGGAGGTACTGGTGGAATGAGAAAGAATTTTGGAGACAGGTAGTAAAATTCTTCAACTCTTCTCTGTGTTGCACATGTATGTACAGCTTGTCTATAGAATGGAAATTCAAACAAGAATTAAATCTAAGTTCCCAGTAATTTTCCATAAGTCCACCTTTACTTTTGAAAAAAAAAAAAAAAAATGAAGCAAGTTTTTAAAGCAGATGTCATCATTTTGTTAATACCTTGAGGGAGTAATTGGAAACAACAATAAATAAACTCTGCATCAGTGTCAGCTTTAAAAATATGCCTGTGCAGATGATTTAAAAGAGCATATGAAGAGCATGATTAAAATGTAGTCTTGTGTGGTCTGGAGGAAATAAAGTGCTCAAAAGACTTGTCATTTCTCAAGGATGAGTTCTTGGCTTTACAAATATTTTATTAATTCTATATTAGCATGGTAGCAAACTACAATGTGAATTAAACAGTAAGAATAAAAAATGCAAAAATACCACATAGAGCTTAGAGGAATAACAATACGTTTTCCCCGCTTCTGTACTGTTTTGCTTGTTGATAATTTCTTCTATTGTCCATCATGAGAATAAAATTATTCTCTTCTTTCTTTTTATCCATTTTATTTAGAATCAAAGAACTGAAAGTAGAGAAACTATTCCACTATATGCCTCTAAATCAACTAAATAAAGATTTTCTAATAATTGAGTCATGACAACCATAATTTTGGGAACAGATGCATAATTTGAAGAAAGAGAGGACCCTGAGGTTACTTTCCTATTGCCTTGAATACATGTAGCTGTACCAAGGAGAATAAGCCCATATGATATCCAAACTAAGCAGTTTTTTTTTTTTTTTTTTTTGCCAGACTCTGTCTCTTAGTCATGAAACTTCCATTGAGTGTATGCGTCATCCAGAGTGAGAAGCATGTTTTCCAAGTCTGGTTTTGTAGATTTCTCAAAACCTCTTTTTGATCCTTTTAATTTTATTAACTGAGATGGAAACCTCTTGACATCAGAACTTTTGCAAAGTTTATTCCGTATCCCAGCCTCTGAAAGCTTTTAAATACCTAGAGGTTGGTCCAGATTGTCACCTAATGAATAAGAAAATCTTCCAAAGTCCTGAGTATTTGAGGCCATTAGTTGCCATAAAATCCAGAATGATTATATTATCCGTGTAAAAACAAATTAAAACCTTACGTTTATTCTACTATTTTTCCATTATAATTGGGGACTTTCCAGTGTCACTAAATAAGTATATTTGCCAAAAATGTTTAATCTGTCATTTCCCTGGACCAGTTTACAGTGAATACAAGGTATGGAAGAACAAGTCAAATAACAGAAGGAGCAACCAATCAAAAGAATCCCCCAAATAAGACCATATATAGGAATACTTTCTCATTCTCTTAAAGAAGCTGATGTCTTTAGAAACAGCAGAGCTAGAGGAAAGGAACCTATAGCACATTAAAAGAAATTTTAGAGAGAAAACAACCTTGTGAAATATATATCCTTGGCTGATCCTAGTTTGAATAAAATAGCTATAAAACATAGCTCTGCTACACTTAGGGAAATTTAAATATGCACAGGGTATTAGATGATATTAGAGAATTATTATAATTTTACTGCATCTGATAAAATATCCTGGTTGTATAGGAAAATATCTTAATTTCTAAAGATAATATACTTTATTATTGAAAGATAAACTCATTATGAATGTAATTTACTATAAAATATGTGAGCAAAAGAAAAAATATGGATAGATTAGATTNATAGTCTCCTAGAAATTCAGATTTTCATAGCCTGGGAAAGAATTTTCAAGGAAACTGAAGTTACTGTTCTAGTAGCGAGTGGTTTTGTGTATATAGACATAAAACTTTGTTGGCATTAAAAATATGTTTCTTCTTTTGATGGCATTATTGAGATATATTTGATATACAAAAACTGTGAATATTATATTAACTGCAAATATTAACCAAATATATAATATTTGAAACAGTTACTGCAATCAGCTATATCCACCTTCTCCAAAAATTTCTTCATGCCCCTTTAAAAAAATATTTTTACTTGGACAGTTTTAAGAATTGTTTAACAGTATTCTACATTCTATATAAATACTAAAATGAACAAATACTTAGTAAGGGTTCAGAATTTTTAGTAATGATCACATTAAAGCTAATATATATATATAAACAAGTAAAATTTTATAGGATATTGTTATTTGGTTGTTAATTTTTTGAAATTTCTGTACTAAAAAGTGTTTATTAAGTGCTTCTTATGTGTGATAGTAGCACAGATTAATATAACATATTTGTCTTAAAAACACACCATACTCAATCTAGGTGTTGTTTTTTTTTTTTTTTGAGTTGTTCAACTCATCATTTATTATAGATTTTCCCCCCGCTCCACTGTGTCACATGGCACTTTCATAAGAGCCCAGTCAGGAAAACTAATCTGTTTGCCTTTTGGAATTTACATTTTCAGCTAATCTTAGAAAATCCTATGCTTCTTCCTAATCCAAGAGAAAGATACCCTAGACATTTATTTCAGCTTGTTTCCATGAGCTCAGACTGCATGGGGCTGTACTATGACTGCGGAGTTTAGAGTAAATCAAAGTGGAGGTAGATTCATAGGTAGAAATAAATTTAGAAAATAAAGGAAATCACCTAAGCTGGACACTGTAGCTTCACCCACAGGTGTCTAAGAAGGTGGTCAGGAGGATGCTCTTTAGGGACTAAATCTGCTTACATTTAGTCAGTGGAGTGGGTACTCTACCTTAGGTGAACTGAGTTACAGCCTAATGGATGCATTTCTTGGATTTCTTATGGTTAGAGGTTTCTGAGAGCAGCCTACCTGTGAAAAGAGAGCCTCAAATAAGGAGATACCATATGGGGATCACAGGACTCATATGTCAATCAGAGGGCCCATGGCTTCTGCCCAGGGCACCTTTGGGCATTAAGGAGGTCTTAGGAAGAGAAGCTTTATTGAATAGTGGACCTCTCAATTGCTACAGCCTCAGTGCTTATAGTCTTACTTGAAAAACCAAAAAAGCTTAAAGGCCAAGTTCAATATTTGGCATTCAAAATAAAAAATGTCAGTGATTTCATGGTAGTATGGCCTGTTCTACAACTTCAGAATAGTTTTTATGACAAATACAATGATCAGTAAATTCAAACACAGTAATAATAATTCCATAAGGATTGTCTGTATGATATAGGAAAAATAGAAATGTAGTTACTTTATAGTGATTAGAGATACTTTATCCATTGTGATGCTTTCTATACATCAGAGTAATTTTTAAGAGTCAATCAAATGATATGTATTGAACATCTATTAGTGGATGGGAGCATTTTAACAGTAAACCTTCCTAATGATGATAATATTTTTATTTTGTTTACAACAGCATTTACAACTGCATGTACAACAATTAGAAATGCATTCAGATAAAAATAACAGTAATCCTGACTTATGATTATTTACACAAAGAGTTTATGCTCATATTTTTTCATGTAGCATTTAAATCTGGAAATAGAAGTTCTGATGTTGGTTCATAGGTTATGCTTGGTAATTGAATGCCTTATTCCAGAAGTCAGTCCCTTCACAGCTCAATGACTTTTCATTTGCCTAGAAGAATAGGATATCCAGACATTGCTGAAAACACTAGAAGTTCCTATCATGGAATCCTGAACAGAACCTAAGACCATGGCTTTCCCCAGAATAGTCACTGAATAGTGAATTAAATCCAGTGTAAACTAGTCAAATAATTTAGTCTTAATCTGAGTTTTGCATACGTAGCTGAGGACATGATGGTGGCATTATTGGAATTTGGATATGACACTGTCGGTCATAGACACAATCTCATCGGGATAGATATCTCTGCCATTCTCATTGTCTTTCCCTTTTTATGGCAAAATGGCTCCTTCAGATCTAGGAATCATGCTGTATTTAAAGTATAGAGAGGGAGAGGCAAATGTCTCCAGCCATATCTGTCACTTTTATTAGGAAAATTAGAGGCTTCTAAGAAACATCCATATCAGACTTTTCCTTATACCTTACTGGCTAGAACTGAATTATATATATTACCACTTAGAGCTGTAATGAAAGTGAGCAAGTCAAGTGTCTGGCAATAAGGAGCAGGGATATTATGACTGGTTTGGATTAATCACAACTGCCATGGGCTGGATATTACTGTCCACAATGTAATCAAGTTTCTGGGATTCAAGGAAGGAAGAGGGGAGTAGGTAAGTAAGAGTGTGCCACAGTTTGCTCCAAATCGTCTCTCTATATGAGATGCTGTTGCTGCTGCTACTGCTGCTAAGTTGCTTCAGTTGTATCCGACTCTGTGCGACCCCATAGATGGCAGCCCACCAGGCTCCCCCATCCCTGGGATTCTCCAGGCAAGAATACTGGAATGGGTTGCCATTTCCTTTTCCAATGCATGAAAGTGAAAAGTGAAAGTGAAGTCACTCAGTAGTGTCCAACTCTTAGCTACCCCAGGGACTGCAGCCTACCAGGCTCCTCCATCCATGGGATTCTCCAGGCAAGAGTACTGGAGTGGGTTGCCATTGCCTTCTCCATATGAGATGCTACTGTATGCTTATTCAACACAGAATTTACTCATGTATGCCACACTCTACTACATAATCTGTTAGATAACTAAAATATACACACAGTGATAAATGAATAATGCAATAGATTAAAAAGGTACTGCTTTGATAATCTAGAGACTTATAAGAATTATTTGGACTTTTTTGTCTGTGTTAATATAAATTCTGTGTAAAGTTAAGTGTTGAAAAACTACAAAATGACCATCAAATTATTATGATTAAAAAAACCCCAATATGTTACATTGAGAACAATGACATAGTAGTCAAAAATATATGGAATCTTAGCTAACATCCACAACTAAAGCATAGTATGCTTAGGATAATATCTGTAAACTGTCTAGTTCATTTCTTATAAGTAAATTTACAACAGTGCTGCACAAGTCCTTTTGAAGGAGGTCCCAATTATCTTCATTACCCTTACCATAGTTTGGTCTCAGGCCAAACAACAGGGAGGGAACACAACCCCACACATCAACAGAAAATTGGATTAAGGATTTACTGAGTATAGCTCTGCCCATCAGAACAAGACCCAGTTTCCCCCTTAGTCAGTCCAGATTCCTAGATAATATTGTTCTTTACAGCATCGGGCTTTACTTCCATCAGAAAGCTTCCATAAGCTTCTTATCCTTATCCATCAGAGGGCAGACAGAATGAAAACCACAATCACAGAAAACTAATCAAACTGATCACATGGATCACAGACTTGTCTAATTCAGTGAAACTGTTAGCCATGCCATGTAGGGCCACCCAAGGTAGATGGGTCATAGTGGAGAATTCTGACAAAATGTGGTCCACTGGAGAAGGGAATAGCAAACCACTTCTGTATTGTTGCCTTGAGAATGCATGAACAGTATGAAAAGGCAGAAAGATATGACACTGAATAGTGAGCTTCCCAGGTAAGTAGGTGCCCAATATGCTACTGAAGAAAAAATTTCTGGAGAAACAACTCCATAAAGAATGAAGAGACAGAGCCAAAGCAAAAATATTGTCCAGTTGTGGATGTGACTGGTGATGGAAGTAAAGCCCAATGCTGTAAAGAACAATATTACCTAGGAACCTGGAATGTTAGGTCCATTGATCAAGGTAAATTGGAAGTGGTCAAACAAGAAGATGATGACATGTTAGGAATCAGTGAACTAAAATGGACTGGAATAGGCAAATTTAATTCAGATGACCATTACATCTACTATCGTGGGCAAGAATCCCTTAGAAGAAATGGAATAGCCCTCATAGTCAACAAAGGAGTTGAAATGCAGATCTTGGTTGCAGTCTCAAAAACAATAGAATGATTTCTGTTCATTTCCAAGGGAAACCATTCAGTATCACAGTAATCCAAGTCTATGCCCCAACTAGTGCCAGAGAAGCTGAAGTTGAAAGGTTCTTTGAAGACCTATAAGACATTCTATAACACCAAAAAAAAAAAAAAAAAAAAGGTGTCCTTTTCATAATAGGGGACTGGAATGCAAAAGTAGGAAGTTAAGAGATACCTGGAGTTACAGTCAAGTTTTTCCTTGGCATACAAAATGAAGCAGGGAAAAGGCTAACAGAGTTTTGCCAAGAGAATGCACTGGTCATAGAAAACACCCACTTCCAGAAACACAAGAGATGACTCTACACACAGACATCACCAGATGGTCAATATCGAAATCAGATTGATTATATTTCTTGGAGCCAAAGATGGGGAAACTTTACACAGTTAGCAAAAATAAGACCAGGAGCTGACTGTGGCTTAGATCATGACCTCTTTATTGCAAAATTCAGACTTAAATTGAAGAAAGTAGGGAAAACCACTAGACCATTCATATATGACCTAAATCAAATCCCTTACAGTTATACAGTGGAAGTGACAAAACAGATTCAGGGGATTAGATCTGATAGACAGAGTGCCTGAAGAAGTATGGACAAAAGTTCTTGACACTGTATAGGAAGCAGAGATCAAGGCTATCCCCAAAAAAGAAATGAAAAAGGCAAAATGGTTGTCTGAGGGAGCCTTACAAATAGCTGAGAAAAGAAGAAAACATAAAGTCAAAGGAGAAAAGGAAAGATATACCCATCTGAATGCAGAGTTCCAAAGAGTAGCAAGGATAGATAGGAAAGACTTTCTCAGAGATAAGTGCAAAGAAATAAAGGAACACAGTAGAATGGGAAAGACTAGAGATCTCTTCAAGAAAATTAGAGATACCAAGTGAACATTTTATGCAAACATGGGTATAGTAAAGGACAGAAATGGCATGGACCTAACAGAAGCAGAAGAGATTAAGAAGAGGTGGCAAGAATACACAGAAGAACTATACAACAAAGATCTTCATGACCCAGATAACCATGATGGTGTGCTCACTCAACTAAAGCCAGACATCCTGGAGTGTGAAGTCAAATGGACCTTAGGAAGCATCTTTACGAACAAAGCTAGTGGAGGTGATGGAATTCCAGCTGAGCTATTTCAAATCCTAAAAGATGATGCTGTGAAAGTGTTGTACTCAATACGCCAGCAAATTTGGTAAACTCAGGAGTGGCCACAGGACTGGAAAAAAGTCTGTTTTCATTCCAATCCCAAAGAAAGGCCAAAGAGCATTCAAACTACCACACAATTGCACTCATTTCACACGCTAGTAAAGTAATGCTCAAAATTCTCCAAGTGAAGCTTCAACAATATGTGAACCCAGAACTTGCAGATATTCAAGCTGGATTTAGAAAAGGTAGAGGCACCAGAGATCAAATTGCCAATATCCATTTGATCATCAAAAAATCAAGAGAATTCCATAAAAGAAGAAGATCTAATTCTGTTTTATTGACTATGCCAAAGCCTTTGATTGTGTGGATCACAACAAAAATTATTGGATTATTGGAAAATTATTCAAGAAATGAGAATACCAGACCACCTTACCTGCCTCCTAAGAAATCTGCTTGCAGGTCATGAAGCAACAGTTTGAACCAGACATGGAACAATGGACTGGTTCCCAACTGGGAAAGGAATATGTCAAGGCTGTCTATTGTCACCCTGCTAATTTAACTTATATGCAGAGTACATCATGCAAAATGCCAGGTTGAATGAAGCTAAGCTGAAGCTGGAATCGATTGCCGGGAGAAATATGAATAACCTCTAATATGCAGATGACACCAAACTTATGGCAGAAAGTGAAGAGGAACCAAGGAGCCTCTTGATGAAAGTGAAAGAGGAGAGTGAAAAAGCTGGCTTAAAACTCAACATTCAAAAAATTAATATCATGGCATCTGGTTCCATCATGAAATGGCAAATAGATGGGGAGCAATGGAAACAGTGAGCGACTTTGCTTTCTTGGGCTCCAGAATCAGTGCAGATGGTGATTCCAGCCACAAAATTGAAAGATGCTTGCTCCTTGGAAAAAGGCTTTGACGAACCTAGACAGCATATTAAAAAGCAGAGACGTTACTTTGCCAACAAAGGTCCATCTAGTCAAAACTATGGTTTTTCCAGTAGTCATGTATGGACTTGAGAGTTGAACTATAAAGAAAGCTGAGCACTGAAGAATTGATGCTTTTGAACTGTGGTGTTGGGAGAAGACTTTTGAGAGTCCCTTGGACAGCAAGGAGATCCGACCAGTCCATCCTAAAGGATATCAGTCCTGAATTTTCATTGGAAGGACTGATGCTGAATCTGAAACTCCAATACTTTGGCCACCTGATGTGAAGAACTGACTCATTTGAAAAGACCCTGATGCTGGGAAAGATTGAAGGCAGGAGGAGAAGGGGATGACAAGATGAGATGGTTTGGATGGCATCACTGACTTGATAGACATGAGTTAGAGCAAGCTTTGGGAGTTGGTGATGGACAGGGAAGCCTCATGTGCTTTAGTCCTTGGGGTGGCTCAGTCATACGTGACTGAGCAACTAAACTGAACTGAACTGAGAGTCCAAATTATAGTTGCTATTATTTAATCACGAAGTAATGTCCAACTCTTTTTTTGACCCCAAGGATTATATCCTGCCAGGCTCCTCTGTCCATGGGATTTGCCAGGCAGGAATACTCACGTGGGTTGCCATTTCCTTCTCCAGGGGATCTTCCTAACCTAAGTATCAAAACCACATCTCCTGCATTGCATGTGGATTCTTTACCGCTGAACCACAAGGGAAGCCCCAGATTTCAAATTAACTCTCTCTGAAACTCATAATAATGGTAAAAATCAAATGCAGAGAGTGGCTTGGAGGATTTGCTGATCATATATGACTATGTAGTTCAAAATAAAAAAGTGAATATTTTGTTTTCTGATGAAAAACTGTATGTCTGATGGTTACAATGAACTTCATTTTGACTTAAAATATTTTAAACATAGCTTATTATGACTACAACTGAAGAGGAAGAAGTAACACTATATATATCAAACTGAGCCTTACCAGATACATTCTCATGTCGTTACTAAAAAGTGCTTTATGTGAAGATAGTAAATAAGAATGATATTGATACTATACATTAAATTTATTTAACTTATAGTATGATACATATAATTTAAATGATTACAATTAACCNTGAGAATTTTTATGAAAGTTAACACCATCAATGTATTATAAAGCCAAAAGTGAAAAATAAAAATAAATATACAGAGTTGAATGAGAAGGAAATTTTAAGATTCAAGGATAAAAAATTATGTTCAGTTTTGCAAGTACACTCTTTGTGGTTGGTTCAATCAGTGCATTCAAATATATTGCCTGAAATTTTTAAGTTGCACTTAATCAAATAGGCTGTGGAAATCGCCCTTGAGCAAAATTACATACAGCTTTTAAAATTAAGGCCTTAAAGCTATAGGGTATAACAACTAACCTGTAGAGTCTTTAAAACACATCAGCAAAGTTGGGAAATATTTGGCACCTGGGAATTTTCTTTTGGCGTTATTAGGGTTACAGATATAGTCAAAGTATTCATGTCAGAAAAGTTTTCAATGAAAATTCCAGATGTTTGACAAATGTGTTGCCTTCTAATTCTTCTTAGTCATAAGCTGCATGTTCATTCTTCCCAACAATTTTTCTTTTTAAAAAATATTTAGGCATCAATAAATACCTTGACCTAATGAATGATGAATATAGTAGGTAGTTTAGATTTTGCATCAAGAAAAGAGTTTTGAGTGATATATGTATAGTGAACACTTTTGGAAAAAATATTTCCATCTTTTTTAGTGACATATTGTTGTAGAAATCTGTCATTCTTTTGGCTGTCCTGAAATATCTTTCGAATATTTTTACCTTTGAGTATTAGTCAGAGGTAACAGCCCCCTCCCAGTTTTAGAAGTAGAACATGTCTGATACTTGCTTTCCCAGTTTCCTTCGTACGTAGGAAACAGACTATTGATTTGTTTTCACCAGTGAGATTCACCAGTCCCAAGCCTTGAATCCAGTGTTAGTGATGCAAGGACTACAGAATCTCCTGTGTTAGAGGTTACATGAATATTCATTTCTTAGAAGCCGCAGTGACTGTTTTGCTAATTGTGGCATCCTGAATTTGGTATTTTCAGTAGCAATGTAAGTTTCTTTCTCCAGTACTCAGCTGAATCAGTAATGTTTTCACGGGACAGTTCTGCAGTATGACCTCCAGAGTTGTTCTTGGTTGCATAGCCCTGAGACTTGTTCTGGAGTTCTCTTGCTACCTGTGGTGACCAGAAGAATGTGTCTCATATACCTCCAACCAACTATACCCTAAGTAAGTAAGTGTTAGCTGTTCAGTTGTGTCTGACTCTTCATGACCCCATGGACTGTAAGGGGTGTGCCACATGGAATTTTCCAGGCAAGAAAATTGGAGTGGGTTGCTGTTCCCTTCTCCAGGGGATCTTTCCGACCCAAGATTTGAACTCAGGTCTCCTGAATTGCAGGCAGATTCTTTACCATCTGAGCTGCCAGGGAAGCCCAGCTATAGAAGCCTTAATCAACTAAAGGTCCAGCTTCGATAGTCTGAAATCCATCACCAAGTATGCAACCAGGCCATGCTTTGCATGAGCTGTACCAAGCCAATAAGTGAAATCAACAAGAATTCTAATACGGTTGCTCTGTTGGGTGACTGGTGACTATGGTGATCTTTAGTTAGACTGTACCTAGAAGCTTCCATCCAATCTTGCCTCACTTCTTTCCTTCACCAGACATCAGATTGCTTCAGTGTCTGCTGGCTCTCCAAACCGACCCAGATCCTTCCCAGTTTTCTTTCAAGGTGTGTTTCCCCTAATGAAATAATTTCTGTACTTTTAATTGTGTCTCAGTTTCTGCTTCTTTGAAGACTGGAACTTACATAGTTATTCTGTGGGCTAACACATGATTTCTTCAGTGCATTCCTTTTCTCCTTAAATAAACCAGAGTTGGTTTTTGTTACTTTCAGATCATTGAATGATACACATATATTGTAGAGCTGTTAAAAATTACTGTTAATTTTATCAAAATTAATCTAGAGTTACCCCTCTCTGCCTTAAAGTTTTGTTTGAATCAGGTACATATTAAGATATCTAACATTTCAGTGAAAAAATATTCACTAAAAATTATCCAAATTAATGTGGTGAATTACACTGATTGATTTGTGGATATTGAAGAATCCTTGCATCCCTGGGATAAAGCCCACTTGGTCATGGTGTATGATCTTTTTAATGTGTTTTTGGATTCTGATTGCTAGAATTTTGTTGAGGATTTTTGCATCTATGTTCATCAGTGATATTGGCCTGTAGTTTTCTTTTTTTGTAGCATCTTTGTCAGGTTTTGGTATAAGGGTGATGGTGGCCATATAGAATGCGTTTGGAAGTTTACCTTCCTCTGCAATTTTCTGGAAGAGTTTGAGTAGGATAGGTGTTAGCTCTTCTCTAAATTTTTCATAGAATTCAGCTGTGAAGCCGTCTGGACCTGGGCTTTTGTTGCCATATGATTATCTCAATAGATGCAGAGAAGGCCTTTGACAAAATTCAACATCCATTTATGATAAAAAAAAAAAAACTCTCCAGAAAGCAGGAATAGAAGGAAAATACCTCAACATAATAAAAGCTATATATGACAAACCTACAGCAAACATTATCCTCAATGGTGAAAAATTGAAAGCATTTCCCCTAAAGTCAGGAACAACACAAGGGTGCCCACTTTCACCGCTGCTATTCAACATAGTTCTGGAAGTTTTGGCCACAGCAATCAGAAAAGAAAAAGAAATAAAAGGAATCCAAATTGGAAAAGAAGAAGTAAAACTCTTCTTGTTTGCAGATGACTGGATCCTCTACATAGAAAACCCTAAAGACTCCACCAGAAAATTACTAGAGCTAATCAATGAATATAGTAAAGTTGCAGGATATAAAATCAACACACAGAAATCCCTTGCATTCCTGTACACCAATAATGAGAAAGTAGAAAAAGAAATTAAGGAAACAATTCCATTCACCATTGCAA
>SJYQ01003945.1:879370-903823 GCA_006410935.1 Redunca redunca
CTCTCTGACATAAATCACAGCAGGATCCTCTATGATCCACCCCCCAGAATTCTGGAAATAAAAATAAACAACTGGGATCTAATTAAAATTAAAATCTTCTGCACAACAAAGGAAAATATAAGTAAGGTGAAAAGACAGCCTACTGAATGGGAGAAAATAATAGCAAATGAAGCAACTGACAAACAACTAATCTCAAAAATATACAAGCAACTTATGCAGCTCAATTCTAGAAAAATAAACGACCCAATCAAAAAATGGGCCAAAGAACTAAGTAGACATTTCTCCAAAGAAGACATACGGATGGCTAACTAACACATGAAAAGATGCTCAACATCACTCATTATTAGAGAATTGCAAATCAAAACCACAATGAGGTACCACTCCACACCAGTCAGAATGGCTGCAATCCAAAAGTCTACAAGCAATAAATGTTGGAGATGGTGTGGAGAGAAGGGAACTCTCTTACACTGTTGGTGGGAAAGCAAACTAGTACAGCCACTATGGAGAACAGTGTGGAGATTCCTTAAAAAATTGCAAATAGAACTGCCTTATGACCCAGCAATACCACTGCTGGGCATACACACCAAGGAAACCAGATTGAAAGAGACATGTGTACCCCAATGTTCATCGCAGCACTGTTTATAATAGCCAGGACATGGAAACAACCTAGAGGTCCATCAGCAGATGAATGGATAAGAAAGCTGTGGTACATATACACAATGGAGTATTACTCAGCCATTCAAAAGAATACATTTGAATCAGTTCTAATGAGATGGATGAAACTGGAGCCGATTATACAGAGTGAAGTAAGCCAGAAAGAAAAACACCAATACAGTATACTAACACATATATATGGAATTTAGAAAGATGGTAATGATGACCCTGTATGCGAGACAGCAAAAGAGACACAGAAGTGTAGAGCGGAATTTTGGACTCTGAGGGAGAGGGAGAGGGTGGGAAGATTTGGGAGAATGCCATTGAAACATGTATACTATCATGTAAGAAACAAATCGCCAGTCTATGTCCGATGCAGGATATGGGATGCTTGGGGCTGGTGCACGGGGATGACCCAGAGAGGTTATAGGGAGGGAGGTGGGAGGGGGGTTCATGTTTGGGAACACATGTACACCCGTGGTGGATTCATATCAATGTATGGCAAAACCAATACAGTATTGTAAAGTAAAATAAAGTAAAAATAAAAATTAAAAGAAAAAAAAATTATCCAAATTAAAGACTGAAAATGTTAAAAATGTTTTGGTCTGTGTTGAATGTGAATACTATATATAAATATTTATCAAGACCCTTTCTGAAAATAAATTTCTGGGAGTAAAAGTGTGCATTATTTGTGACGTGGTATCAAATGACTGGGGCTTCCTTGGTGGCTCAGCTAGTAAAGACTCCGTCTGCAATGAGGGAGACCTAGGTTTGATCCCTGGGTTGGGAAGATCCCCTGGAGAAGGGAAAGGCTACCTACTTCAGTGTTCTGGCCTGGAGAATTCCATGGAATGTATAGCTCATGGGGTTGCAAAGAGTCAGACATGGCTAAATGACTTTCACATCAAATGATTAAAAATCTTTAAGGGTGGGTCATGATGAAACAATTATAGATAGTGAGAATATAAATAACAGGGGAGGTTTAAATAGAAAAAGTAAAATAAAACAGTGAGGTACAGTATTTTTGTTTCTTTTTTGTTGAGTATTTTTTAACAAAATAAGTGGGCAGACTTTAAATGAAAATTTAAAGAACTTTTATAAATGAATACATCTGTGTGACCAATTAAGATGTAAGAAATTTTCATCACATTAGTAAATTCTTTTGAGTCCCCTTTGATAGCCATCTCACTTCCCTGTTGGCAACCTGTAATCTGATTTCTGTCACTATAGTTTATGTAGTCTACTGACCCCAAAATTTGTATATATGGAATCATACATTGTGTATTATTTTGTGACTGGCTACTTCGGATCAACAAAGGTCATTGGTAGTCATCTATATCATTGTGTATATCAGCAGTTTGACATTTTTATTGCTTTGGTTGTTGTTTAGTCACTAAGCTGTGCTCAAATCTTTGTGACCTCATGGACTGTAGCCTGCCAGGCTCCACTGTCCATGGAATTTCCTAGGCAAGAATACTGGAATGGGTTGCCATTTCCTCCTCCAGGGGATCTTCCAGACCCAGGGATCAAACCTGCTTCTCCTGCATTGGCAGGTGGATTCTTTACCTCTGAGCCACCAGGGAAGCCCCGTTTATTGCTTAACAGTACACAATTTTAAGAATGCATTAATTTGATTATCCAGTTTTCTAGTAATAGATATTTGGGTCATTTTCAGTTTTTCTATATTATGATTAAAATTGCTGTGAACATTCTTGTACAAGCTTTTTTATGGACATGTTTTCATTTTTCTTGGGTAAATACCTAAACATGTGTCTTGTGATAGATTAATTGTTGTGTTATGGTAAATGTGCATTCACCTTAATGTTAGAAATTACCAAATTATTTTCCAGAGTTATTGCATACTTTCCTATCTCTACTAGTAGTGTATGAATTGTAGTTGCTCCACATTATTTTTTTTCCTTTTTGTTTCTACCTTTGTTTTCTTTTGATTTATTATATAATTTTTGTTTTCTATTTTACCTCTTCTATTGTCTTTTTAGCAATTCTTCTTTATATTGCTCTTTAATTATTGTTTCAGTAGATACAAAATACATTCTTAATTTTTTATGGTCTACCTCATACTAATATATGTATGAGGTAGGGATTATGTTTTGTTTTAACAAATGAATTTACATTTAAAGAATCCAAGAAAAATGAAAAATTGTCTTTCAGCATAGTTACCATTTTCAGAGCACTACCCTTATTCTGGTTTAGGTTTGATTGATCTCACTTGGCTGTTCAAGTTCACTGCTCCTTATTTCTATAGATTCTATTTTTTATCTGTTATTATCTATAACAGATTGATATATGTTGTATATATTGCAAGATCATATTGTCTTGATCTTTAGGCATAAATTCTCTTGCCTTTTGTATGATGGAAAATGTCATTGTATTTCCCTTATTAAAAACAAAAGATAAGTTTATATTTATGGAAATGTACATGTCTCAGTTCAGTTCAGTTCATTTCAGTCGCTCAGTCGTGTCCGACTCTTTGAGACCCCTTGAATCACAGCTCGCCAGGCCTCCCTGTCCATCACCATCTCCCGGAGTTCACTCAGACTCACGTCCATTGAGTCTGTGATGCCATCCAGCCATCTCATCCTTGGTCGTCCCCTTTTCCTCCTGCCCCCAATCCCTCCCAGCATCAGAGTCTTTTCCATTGAGTCAACTCTGCATGAGGTGGCCAAAGTACTGGAGTTTCAGCTTTAGCATCATTCCTTCCAGAGAAATCCCAGGGTTGATTTCCTTCAGAATGGACTGGTTAAATTGTCCAATTTGTTGAGTTGGACACATATAAGTTAATACATTCATGTGGCCCAGTCCAAACACAGAGCATTCCCAAATTTCCAGAAATTTGCTTTTTGCCTCTACTTAGTCTATCTGTATATCCCATCAGGAACTACTGTATTTAGGTATTTAGCTTTTATTTTCTGACATATGCTTTTTTTCTGAATACAGAATTCCAAGATAGCAGGATTCCCCACCTACCCCCTCCAACCCAAACTTCTCCTTGCACTTTTTTAAAATTTATTTTTTTATTGAAGGATAATTTCTTCACAGAATTTTGTTGTTTTCTGTCAAACCTCAACATAAATCAGCCATAGTTATACATATATCCCCTCCTTTTTGAACCTCCCTCCCATCTCCCTCCCCATCCCACCCCTCTAGGTAGATACAGAGCCCTGTTTGAGTTTCCTGAGCCATACAACAAATTCCCATTGGCTATCTATTTTTGTTAGTGTTTCCATACATCTCACCCTCTCCTCCCTTCTCCCCATGTCCATAAGTCTGTTCTTTAAATCTCTTTCTCCATTACTGCCTTGTAAATAAATTCTTCAGTGCCATTTTTCTAAATTTTGTACATATGTCTTAGAATATGATATTTATCTTTCTCTTTCTTACTTACTTCACTCAGTATAATAGGTTCTAGGTTCACGTCTTTAGGCCTGACTCAAATGCATTACTTTTTATTTCTGAGTAATATTCCATTGTGTATATGTACCACAACTTCTTTATCCATTCGTCTGTAGATGGAGGTTTAGGTTGCTTCCATGTTCTAGCTATTGTAAATAGCGTTGCAGTGAAAAATGGGATACATGTGTCTCTTTCAGTTTTGGTTTCCTCAGGGTATATGCCTAGGAGTGGGATTCCTTGGTCATATGGTGGTTTTATTCCTAGTTTTTAAAGGAATCTCCATACCATCTTCCATAGTGGCTGTATTAGTTTACATTCCCACCAACAGTGCAAGAGTGTCCCCTTTACTCCACACCCTCTCCAGCATTTATTGTTTGTAGACATTTTGGTGAGGGTCATTCTGACTGGTATGAGGCTATTTGAGGTCTTTTGTGTTTCCATCTGAATTGAGAAATTTTTTGTTCTGGTTCTGTGGAAAATGCCATTGGTAATTTGATAAGGATTACACTGAATCTGTAGATTGTGTTTGGTACTTTAGTTATTTTCACAATATTGATTCTCCCTACCCAGGAACATGGAATATCTCTCCATTTGTTTATGTCATCTTTGATTTCTTTCACAAGTTGTTATAATTTTCTATGTACAGTTCTTTTGACTCCTTAGGTAAGTTTATTCCTAGATATTTAATTTTTTGTTGCAATGGTGAATGGGATTGATTCCTTAATTTCTCTTTCTGATTTTTGATTATTAGTGTGTAGAAATGCAAGTGATTTCTGTGTATTGATTCTGTATCCTGCAACTTTGCTAAATTCACTGATTAGCTCTAGTCACTTTCTGATACTATCTTTAGGGTATTCTATGTACAGTATCATGTCATCTACAAAGCGTGAGAGCTTTACTTCTTTTCTGATCTGGATTTCTTTTATTTCTTTTTCTTCCTAAATTGCTGAAGGAACTATGTTGAAGAATAGTGGTGAGAGTGGACACCTTTTCTTGTTCCTGATCTTAGGGGGAACACTTTCAGTTTTTCACCATTCAGAATAATGTTTGCCATAGGCTTATCATATATGGCCTTTACTATGTTGAGGTAGGTATCCTTTTATGCCTGTTTTTTTTAAAGAGTTTTAATCATAAATGGGTACTGAATTTTGTCAAAGGCTTTTTCTGTATCTATTGAGATTATCATATGGTTTTTATCTTTCCATTTGTTAATATGGTGTATCACATTGATTGATTTGCATATATTGAAGAATCCTTGCATCCCTGGAATAAACCAAACTTGATTATGGTGTAGAGCTTTTTGATGTGTTGTTGAATTCTGTTTGCTAAGATTTTGTTGAGGATTTTTGCATCTATGTTCATCAGTGATATTAGCCTGTAATTTTATTTTTCTGTGTTGTTTTTGTCTAGTTTTGGTATCAGGGTGATGGTGGCCTCGTAGAGTGAGTTTGGAAGTGTTCTTTCTCTGCAAATTTTTGAAAGAGTTTTAGAAGGATAGGTATTAGCTCTTCTCTAAATATTTGATAGAATTCTCCTGTGAAGCCATCTGGCCCAGGATTTTGTTTTTTTGAGAAGATTTTTGATCACAGCTTCAATTTCAGTGCTTTTGAGGGTTGTTCATACTTTCTATTTCTTCCTGGTTCAGTCTTAGAAGATTGAACTTTTGTGAGAATCTGTCCATTTTTCCAGGTTATCCATTTTATCACCATATAGTTGTTCATAATAGTCTCTTATAATCCTTTGTATTTCAGCTTTATCTGTTGTAACCTCTCCTTTTTCATTTCTAATTTTGTTGATTTGATTCTTCTCTGTTATTTTCATGATAAGTCTGTCTAAAGGTTTGTAGTAGAGGTGATGGAATTTCAGTTGAGCTATTTCAAATCCTGAAAGATGATTCTGTTAAAGTGCTGCACTCAATATTACAGCAAATTTGGAAAACTCAGCAGTGGCCACAGGACTGGAAAAGGTCAGTTTTCATCCCAATCCCAAAGAAAGGCAATGCCAAAGAATGCTCAAACTAGTGCACATTGCACTCATCTCACACGCTAGTAAAGTAATGCTCAAAATTCTCCAAGCCAGGTTTCAGCAGTACATGAACCATGAACTTGCAGCTGTTTAAGCTGGATTTAGAAAAGGCAGAGGAACCAGAGATCAAATTGCCAACATCCGCTGGATCATGGAAAAAGAAAGAGAGTTCCAGAAAAACATCTATTTCTGCTTTATTGACTATGCCAAAGCCTTTGACTGTATGGATAACAGAATAAACTGTGGAAAATTCTGAAAGAGATGGGAATACCAGAACCCCTGACCTGCCTCCTGAGAAACCTGTATGCAGGTCAGGAAGGAACAGTTATAACTGGACATGGAACAACAGACTGGTTCCAAATAGGAAAAGGAGTGCATCAGGGCTGTATATTGTCACCCTCTTATTTAACTTCTATGCAGAGTACATCATGAGAAACACTGGACTGGATGAAGCACGAGCTGGAATCAAGATTGCCAGGAGAAATATCAATAACCTCAGATATGCAGATGACACCACCCTTATGGCAGAAATTAAAGAGGAACTAAAAAGCCTCTTGGTGAAAGTGAAAGAGGAGAGTGAAAAAGTTGGCTTAAAGCTCAACATTCAGAAAACGAAGATCATGGCATCTAGTCCCATCACTTCATGGGAAATAGATGGGGAAACAGTAGAAACAGTGTCAGACTTTATTTTTTTGGGCTCCAAAATCACTGCAGATGGTGATTGCAGCCATGAAATTAAAAGACACTTACTCCTTGGAAGGAAAGTCATGACCAACATAGACAGCATATTCAAAAGCAGAGACATTACTTTGCCAACAAAGGTCCATCTAGTCAAGGCTATGGTTTTTCCAGTAGTCATGTATGGATGTGAGAGTTGAACTGTGGAGAAAGCTTAGCATGGAAGAGTTGATGCTTTTGAACTGTGGTGTTGGAGAAGACGCTTGAGAATCACTTGGACTTCAAGGAGATCCAACCAGTCCATTCTAAAGGAGATCAGTCCTGGGTGCTCTTTGAAAGGACTGATGCTAAAGCTGAAACTCCAGTACTTTGGCCACCTCATGCCAAGAGTTGACTCTTTGGAAAAGACTCTGATGCTGGGAGGTATTGGGGGCAGGAGGAGAAGGGGACGACAGAAGATGAGATGGCTGGATGGCATCACCGACTAGATGGACATGAGTCTGAGTGAACTCCGGGAGCTGGTGATGGACAGGGAGGCCTGGTGTGCTGTGATTCATGGGGTTGTAAAGAGTTGGACACGACTGAGTGACTGAACTGAACTGGTCCAGTGGTTTGTGTAAGGTTCCTATAGGGTGAGATTTGTGCTGAGTTATTTTTGTTTGTTTGTTTGTTTTTCCTCTGATGGGTAAGCCTGACTGAGGTGGTAATCCTGCCTGCTGATGATTGGGTTTGTATTTTTGTTTTGTTTGTTGTTAGATGAGGCATCCTGCACAGGGTGCCACTGGTGGTTGTGTGATGTCAGATCTTGTACTCATGTGATTTCTTTTGTGTGAGTTCTCACTATCTGATACTTCCTAGGGTTAGTTCTCTGGTAGTCTAGGGTCTTGGAGTCATTGTTCCCACTCCAAAGGCCCAGGGCTTGATCTGTGGTCAGGAACGAAGATTCAACAAGTGATTTACTATGGCATTGAGTGAGATTAAATCAAATACCCAAAAATGAGATACCAAAGAGGAACCCCAGACAAATGGCAGTTACAAAAATGGGGAAATAATAATTGAAGTTATGGAATATGCACTTATACATATATACCCATAGGCAAAGTCAAAACAATCCAACAAAAATAAAGTGCAGTAGATTGACCTGGTGAGCAAAGGAAATAAAAAATTATGTTTATGGTTAAGAGCAAAACTAACTAAAGCAGAAACTGGAAAACAAAACTATGGCAGGTGCCACGTGGGGAATAAAGCAATAAAAACAAAACTAACAAATGTGTTGAGAGGACAATAGAGGTAGATGAAGATTTATATACAATAAAGGTTAACTGCAAGGGGAAAAGAAGCATAGGAAAGGCCAACAAAGAAATAAATGTAGAAAAATTATAATAGGTTTTAAAAATTAAAAATATAAAGAAGAGAAAATAAAGAAAAAGAAGAAAGATAAAAGGAAAACTCAGAACTGCAAAAGCTGAATGTAGAGGCCAAGTTTCTAACAACAATAAAAAGTGTGATTGAAAATACACGTATACATATACACCCATAAGCAAAATTAAAACAGTCTAACAAAAATAAAGTACAATAGGTTGACCCGGCGAACCAAGGAAACCAAAAATTATATCTACCAGTTAAGAACAAAGCTACAGCATAAACTGGAGAAAAAAACTAAAGCAAGATGCCGATTGGGGAATAAAGCAATGAAAATAAAACTAACAAATATGTTGAGAGGAGAGGAAAGAAAGAAAAGAAAGAAAGAATAGAATGCAAAGTTAAATAGAGATAGATATATCTTGCCTGGAAAATCCCATGGATGGAGGAGCCTGGTAGGCTGCAGTCCATGGGGTCGATAAGAGTTGGACACTACTGAGCAACTTCACTTTCACATTTCACTTTCATGCATTGGAGAAGGAAATGGCAACCCACTCCAGTATTCTTGCCTGGAGAATCCCAGGGATGGGGGAGCCTGGTGGGCTGCCATCTATGGGGTCGCACAGAGTCGGACATGACTAAAGCAACTTAGCAGCAGCAGCAGCAGATATAGATTTATATACATCAAAGATTTACTGCATGGGGAAAAGAACAGTAGGAAAAGCAAACAAAGGAATAAATGTAGAAAAATAATAATAGGTTTAAAATATTAAAAATTAAAATTAAAAAAGAGAAAAAAGGAAAAAAAAAAAAAAAGGAAAATGCCTCTTAAATGGAAAAGCCCAATGTAGAGGCAGCGGTTTATAACAACTGTAGAAAATGTGACTGAGGTGAAAAAAAAAAAGCTCAAAGCTTAATTAGATCTCACAGTGTCAATAAAATCAATAACTGCAAGAGAGAGGGGGAAAAGGAAACAAAAATCCAAAAGAATCTACAGAACAAGTCAAAACATGAGAATAATAAATGTTTTTCTTGAGTCTCTGCTGTCAGAGTCCTTTCCCTCAATGGGAGTCACAGTCTACCTCGCCTCCCTAGGATGCCCTCCAACACTGTGCTGATCTCTGGACCTGCTGTAGGGGCTGCTCAGATTCTAATCTAGTCTACTCCCGTGTGTTCTTGCCTCCAATGTTCACGGCTATCAGAGCTAGTGTGTTTTCTTTTGTGGGATCTCTCAGTGTCCTTTATATATTCCACAGACACAGAGTCTGCCTAGTTGATTGTGTGGATTTAGCCTGCAGCTTGTACAGCTGCTGGGGAGGTTTTGTGTCTTATTCCTTAGCCACACTGCCCCTGAGTTGCAATTGTGATTTTATTTCCACCTTTGAATGTGGGTCGTCCGCTGGGGTTTGCTCCTGAGGCTGCCCTGGAGTACTTGGGTTTGCCCCTGTGAGGGCCAGGTGTGGAGGTGGTGCAGCTGCTTTGGTCACAGGGGTTCCGGCAGCACCAGGTACTCAGGGGAGTTGGCAGCTAGGGCAGCAGGAAATATAGTGTTCTAGAAGGGTATGCAACCAGTATTGGCTAATACACTCCAGTATTCTTGCCTGGAGAACCCCGCCCTGACAGAAAATCCCGGCAGGCTACAATCTACAGGGTTGCAAAAAGTTGAGACACAACTGAAATGACACTGTGCATAGACACGGGACTTTTTTGCCTGTGGCAGCTCTGCCCCAGTGAGGGTTAAGCATGAAGTTGGCATAACTGCTTGGCTTGTGGGGACTCTGGTGGCACCAAGTGTGCAGGGACACAGACTGCCTCCACTGCAGGAGTTATGGCCCTATCAGAGTCTTTTTTCAAGCCTCTTATAGCTCGCGATCAGAAGGCCTCTTTTAGCCAGTCTTTCTCTGTAGCTCCGCCCTTTCAGGACTTAAAGGGCCTCATTGCCTGGGGTCCTTCTCTGTTGTTCAGCGCATCAGGCACATAGAGCGGACCCCCCTGGCTGGGGTCCTACTCTGTAGATTGGCATGTTAGGCACTTAAAGGGGCAGCCTGGGTGGGGTCCTACTCTGTAGTTCAGTGTGTCAGGCATTTGATGGGCCAACTTCTCTATTGGTAAGCTGCAGATGCTGGCATGTGTGGGGAGAGAGGGGCTTTGGTGATGGCTCCACCTCCTATGTGTGACTCAGCAGTATCGCCTTGCTTCCATGGCTGCCCAGCTTTCTTCCACAGGCATTTCCCACCACAATATCCTCCCTCACATCCCTTCAAATCATCTCTCCACAGTCAATAGCAGCCCTTGCCCTAGGGTTGCTCCACAGTCCCTAAACTCCAGCTCCCAGCTGCTGCGCCTTTGTACCAGCGTCCCTGTCTAGGGTATGTATGGCTGCAGCAAGGACAGTCTGATTCTCATTCCATTTAGGCTGCCACAGGTCGACTGTTTCAATTTCAGCCTTAAATGTTTCCCCTCTGACTCAGACAGTTGCCCTGATGTGGGGACTGTGGGGGAACTGCCCTTGCTTCAGTTCTCCCACCAGCCAAAGGCAGGTCCAGTCCTACTAACTCTCCTGTTTTTTTCCCTAGTTCCTTCATCCTACTGAGTTTTGCATGGTTCTATATATTCTTTTCTGCTAGTCAGGTACTCCTGTCCACTCTCAGCTGGTATCCGGCATGCACTTCTGTGTCTGAGGGTATATTCCTGATGTATCAGTGGAGAGAGATGTACTCCCATCCACCTACTCCTCTGCCATCTTCTTCTCCCCTCTCCTTGCCCTTTTGTACCTCAGTTTTCTTCTGACTCCCGTTGTTTTTTTGTAAAGCTAGCTTTTTTTTTTCGATGTCTTTCTACAGTATACGCAACATTTATGTCTGTTTTCTCTGTGCTTAAATATTTTGTCTTTGCCATTGGGCTCAACAGTTTGGTTGTGATGTGCCTGAGGGATGGCTCTGTTCCATATTTCACTGCTGATTATTCACCCTCTTTCGCTTATGTGTAGATGATCTCCATTGACCCTTCTTCGGGTTCACTGCTCCTCTTGTGACCATTTTGCTATTAATTCCATCATTGAATTTATCTTCAAATATTGTCCTTTTAATTATGCAATTTTTATATTCACCAGTTGTCCTGTCTGATTTGTAGTCTTTAACATATTTATAATTGTTACTGTATAGCTTTTTTTGGTTTTGCCAGTTCTAAAGTCAGAATCATTTGTTTGTCTCTTGCTACGGACTTTTTTTCTTTGACATGAGTAACATTTTCTTATTTCTCTACTCATATGTTTTGACTGCATATTAGACATTTTGGCATATTCGTTATAGAGATTTGATTCTGTTGTATTCCTCTGAATAGTGTTGAAGTTTGTTCTGCTGCTGCTGCTGCTAAGTCGCTTCAGCGACTTGTGTCTGACTTGTGTCTGACTCTTTGCGACCTGATAGACGGCAGCCCTCCAGGCTCCCCCGTCCCTGGCATTCTCCAGGCAAGAACACTGGAGTGGGTTGCCATTTCCTTCTCCAACGCATGAAAGTGAAAAGTGAAAGTGAAGTCGCTCAGTCGTGTTTGAACCTCAGTGACCCCATGGACTGCAGCCTTCCAGGCTCCTCTGTCCATGGGATTTTCCAGGCAAGAGCACTGGAGTGGGGTGCCATTGCCTTCTCCAGAAGTTTGTTCTAGTAGGATTTTAATTATTCATGATTACTTTTAATGTCCATGAGCTTGGTTGTGGGTTTTATTAGTGCATGCCTATTTTAGTTTTCCCTTCAATACTAGGATGCACTCTTTCTTTACTCCTGTGGCATGGCTGTTCTTGAGTTTCAATAGCCTGTGATGTTTACCACATTTAACTCATAAGCTTTGAACTCAAACTCTTGTTTCCCCTGCAAAGAATGGAAGCTAAAATTTCTATTTTTCTCAGATTTCAGGCTGTTGTTCTTCTCTGGCTCCATGGGGTCTTGCCTCCAAATTTTGCACAACTCAAAAGTCTATCAAGGATTTGAAGAAAGTTTAAGTGAATATCTTTATATTGCTTTCTTTGTGGCTTTTTTGCTTTGAAAGAGGTTTTCTCTCTAAATTCTAGCCAAATTCTTTTCAGGTTCCCTAGACCCAAGAGAGTGTAGCTTTCTGCTTGAGTTTATGACTCTTCATTAACTTATGTAAACAAAAATTCTCAATTCTTTAGATTGAAGACAATTTGAAAATGACATAGCATAGGAATGATTATGACAGTGTGCTCTTCCCCTCTTGTCTACCCAACTCCATTTGTTTTAGAGTACTTGGAGGTAAGGCCAGAAAATAATTTGGGTAGAGTTAGAAATAGAATCAACACAAATGATTGTGTTAAAGCAGAGATATGCAAAAAAAAAAAAGGTATCTCCTTTCTAGCCAGATTTTCCCTCTGATTAAAAGATACTAATATGTTAACATACATTTTAGATGTACTCTGCCTGTGTTGACTTCTGGAATTTAATAATGTACTATTATTATATATTTATATATATTATAATTATTGGAGAAGGCAGTAATGGAGAAGGTGGAATCATTTTGGCATTTTTCCTTTCTCTGTCTGTTTCACCTGTCCCAGAATACTTGTAGACTACCCTATTATCCTTGATATTTTAAAAAAAATTGCTAGGCCATGTCTATGTATAAATTTCTCTATATGTTTGGAAGACTGCAAAATTTATCCATCTGTGTACCAAAGTATTATTTATTTGCAATACAAAAATATTTTATTAAGTTGTCTAGAGTGATTCATATATACACATATATAGTTAATTTCAGTTTTTCTAATAAAAATACCTATATCTATGATTCTAAGGTCTGGTATCCAGTCTTCACCATCTACCTTTAAATATTACCAGGTCTTTTTCTTTCTTCTTGCTTTCTGGAGGAATTTTTAATTTGTTCTGCATTCCACCAATTAAATGCTTGCCACTTATTTTGGCAGATTTTTGCCTTTTCCAGTGCAGATTTCAGTTCTTCCCTTCAGCTCTCAATTCCTAGTATCATTAATTTCTATTTGATTGTATGTTCATTTCCCATTATTTCTATAGATCTTTGGGCTCCTGTCATATGAAAGTCAAATCTTTTACATTAATGAGGATAATAAAATCCACAAATAATCAGGGACACTTATTACTTGCCAGGCACTGTATTTTTGCTGTGGATGTAATGGTGAGGGTTACAATATGTTAAGGGACAGAGATACATCAATAAAAGTAAAACACTAGGGCAGGCATACTGATAGAAGTAAATTAGGGATGCTATAATTTTTAATGTCTACAAAATAAGATTTATCTTAAAAATTTAAAGATGGCTCAGTAGCAGAAAATGTATCAAAACTTACCAGACTCTTAACAGAGCAAAGGCCTGAAATGTTCAAGGAATAGCTAGGTGTGTGGCATAGTTGAGTGAGCGGGAAAAGAAGTAGGAGGACATATAAGAGAAGTAAAGGGTAAAGGGGAAGGGAGCAGACCATGAAGGGTCTTATAGGCCATTAAAAAGTTTTGTTTTTTATTCAGTGAGGTGGGTGCCTTTGGAGTATTTTGAGGAGGAAAAAAAGTGACATTATTTTATATTTTTAAAAGGCTTACTCTGCTGCATTAAGAATAAACTTTAGGAATGGAGGAGTAGGAGCAGGAAGATGTTTACTAAAATATACTTTTAATACTGCTGAAATTTGATAATTTATGCACTGTTTTTACCAACCATTGTTATAAATAAGATTAGTTTAATATTGTTCTCTAGTGTTGTCCTGGGCTAGTTTTAGTCTCTGGGTGAAACAAATTATCCCAGATTTGGTGAGTAGGAGACTCTTTAAGCTAAATCCTATGTCCTTTTAACATGTCCTTATCATCTTTGAGCACTTTACTCTCTGGTACTTTGAGATATTATAGATTTATTCCTTCCTAACACAGTCCTGGAAACAGCACTCTAAGAAACCCTGATTCTTATTTGGCAGAAATGGTAGTTAGAAAGCAAGATTTCAGATTTGTTCAAGGACTGAGCAGCAAAACCGGCCTCACTGCAAAATGAGTCTAATTGCTATATCTACAGTGAGATGCCACTGTCATTCTCCTCTGGACTTCCATGAAAAATTGACCTGGCTGCTGTGACTGTGTGGGAGACCACTGACCATGGAAGAGAAAGACTGTCATCATCTTCCTGTCCCACACGTCTGTGAGTCAGAAGGACCTCCATTGGTAAGCATTACTGTGGACAACTGACTACCTTTGAGCGCCCCCGACCCTGGACCATGATGTGTGGAATTTGGAAAGACCTGATGGATCCATCTCTAATGGCACCTAGCATAACGTGGGAAGACAGATCTGTACTGTAAATGCTGACTGCTGGCTAGGCCACCAGGATGCTTCTTTTACAGCCAGGTCCCACCCCTCGGGTGGGTGGTGGCTCTGGGCTTGTGAAAAATAGGAGTGGCCTTCCCTTCCTTGTAATTGGACAAGGCTGTGCTGCTCCCTTTTCACTGATGCAGTAAACTCTAAAATTTTGACTCCAAAATTTGCCCATACCCTGGCAAATGATTGTTCTGAGCATACTGGGTGCCTTACTCTTGATACTCTGTCTGCTGCCATCTGTATCGTATTTGTGGTATCTGATCCTAGGGATATCTCAGAAGACAGGTGGACCAAAATTGTAAGGGTTGTACAGGGTATGTAGGAATGGAGCATCTATTCAGGCCACTGAAGATGACTGTTCTTCTCTCTGTACATCTCCTGCCCAAGCGCCTGCTTCTCCTACACTCTACTCATATTGCTAACCTGCCTGTGTACTTGCCCCAGGCCCCAGCTGGTGATTGTTCTTATCAAAGGGGCAGTGAGGGGCGTGGCCCTCTACTGATTTCTCTGGTTGCTAATGAGACCACTAGATGAGCTGACTGATTCCCCTATAAATGTTAATCTTCCCTTCCCCCCCCCAACGAAGACTGCCGCCATGTCCTGCCTGCTGGCTGTTGCACACAGTGGGGTGTCACTCCAGAACCCGGCTTCAGACGTGTAAGCTCCCCTATCCATTAAACCATTTATGTCTCTTTTACTGAAAAGAAAAAAAAAAGAAACCAAGATCTCGGCATTGAAGTATTTTATATTTTTGAGTCTGTTTTTGTAATTTAAGTTCTTTCCAGGAAACTTACTCACTTTTATAGCTGAATTTTCAGATTTATTGGCAAAGTTGTGTTTATTTTGCAGGAATCTTTTATGTTTTTTGAAAAAGTCTTTACCATACCTCTATTTCTTTAACAGCTTTGGTTTGGGCTTTAAGATAACATTCTCAAACAGATTTCGGATTCCAAGTAATTTGCTGGGGGCAGTGGTTGGTTGTTTTCTATTTCACCAATTTCTTTGTTCAGCTTTATTTTTCCAGTTTATTTTGGGTTAATTATATTTAACTCAGCATCCCCGATTAAATCTGACTGTATACAGGTGAAACCGGGCTCAGTAGTTTGTCAAGATCCCCAGGTAATTTCCATGTACAGCAACATTTGGGAAACACTGGAAAATGACAGTCATTTGTTAGGTTACTCATCATCCTGTTCCTTGCTAAATATATTAGCAAATTAACATTTTTGTTTTGTCTTTCTTAAATATTATTTCTTGCAAAGTATGCTGAAATGTACTGTCCCTAAAAAATACTGCTTGATGGTGACCTTTAAGAAAACTCAGAACTTGTGCATTTCATTCATACTTGTGAAATGAAAGCAACAAGTACAGTAGAAGCAGGTTCTGTATTTATGAGACTAAGGAAACTTATTTTAGACTAAAAAGTGACAGAGCAAGGGAGACAAATTAGAAGCCCAAATTTATAATTAAGGAACCAACTATTACTGCTCTTAGAGAATTTATTTAAATGACTATTGAGTTCTGCTTCTAAAGGAAGGGTTGTTTTGGCGATGGGAAGAGGAATAATTCATTCATTGTAAAATGAAGTCCAGATAAATGAGAATTCACCAGAAAACTAAATTCTTTACAATCCTATGCCAAGTTCTTTTTTTTTTTCCCTGATTTTTCCAAGTTCTTTTCTCTCCCAGTCTTTCCCTTCCCTCTCTTAATTATATGTGCAAATTCTTGCCATTTGGAACAGTTTTGGAGCAATGGCAAAGTGATGCTTGAGAGGTGAAAGGAAATCACAACCTGGCCTGGAATCAATTGATAGGGAGCATTCTTGACGGCCCTTCCCACCTGATCCCCAGCTGCACGTGGGATGCGGCTGCTCAGCTGCACACTGAGCAGTTTGAGTCCACGCATGGTAATTGGTTTCAGATGAAACCAGAAAACTCATTTCACACTGTCCTAGTCTCACTGCCCAAGGAGTTGGAGGATGTAATATGACGTATTCAAGGCAAAATCCCAGCTTCATGGAAATCCCATCACTTAAATTCTAGTGTGAATTGGATCTGATTGCGTCCTGGTAGTCCTTACATGGTGAGAAAGATTACTATAATGTTACTGCAGTGGTTAGTTGTGCTTACCCTGCCGCTCTGGCTATGGCTCTTCTCTTTCCTTCAGAACGTCTTGTTTTACAAACACTAAATATGTCCTTAATCATGTTATTAAGGAAAATATTGGTAATCATATTCCTAACTTGGAAGGGAAATAGTGGTACAGCTTTATTTTATTCTCACTAAATTCTACCCCTTTAAAGCTTCAGAGAAAATGAAAATGCTGTCAATAAATATTCTTCTTTCCTTTGGTAAAAATAAATATTTTATTCATTACACACACGTGTGTGTGTGTGTGTGTGTATACATTTCAGAATTTCTCTAGTAGAGAAATTGAGTCTATCCTATTTCTAATTTGAAAGTAAGTGTTAGTCACTCACTCATATCTGACTCTTTGCGACCCATGGACTACAGCCCACCAAGCTCCTCTGTCCATAGAATTCTCCAGGCAGGAATAGTTGGTAGCCATTCCCTTCTCTAGGGGATCTTCCTGACCCAGGGATTGAACCTGAGTCTCTGGCACAGAAGGCAGATTCTTCACTGTAAATGTTATTTTTAGCTTCAGGTAAAGTAACAAGATGTGCAGTAGTTGTGACTTAAACTATGAAGGCCTACTAGCTATTAGAAGTCTGAAAGCAAAGTGCTTCCAGGATTGGTTCAGTAGCTGAAGAATGGTGTAAAGAACCCAGATGTTTTGCATCATAATCACACTCCCAGCTCCATTATTCTCACTGTCTCTATGTGTCAGGGGTCTCTGTGCTTATGGTGACAAGATGATGTCGCTAGAGCCAAACATCATATCTTCCTAGAACACTATTGGTGGTGTTCTGGTAAATGTTTAATGACCCACTCTCTGGACAAACAAGTAACATACTAATTTGCAGCATTTGGTGATTTCCACGTTGTAAATTTGCCAACCATGGCTAATTCCAAGCTCCAGTGTGATGTCATTGCATGGGGTGTTGGAAGGAGAGAATCACAATCATAAAATAGCATTTGTTAGTTCCAACATACCTCCAGATACTATCCAAAGTATCTTGGATACTATCCAAGTATCTTGGAGAATTGAATTGTTTTCTAAAAAGGAAAAGTTTTCCCAGAAACTCTTTAACTTTGCTTATGTCTCATTGGTCTGACTTGCATCTAATGCTAACCCTTAAACTTATTACCGCAACCATGATTGCTGGAAAAGACTAATTTTTATTCATTCCTGGAAGCAGGATGACCTTCTTTAAACTTACAGCAGAGAAAATACCTGCAAAATATTGGAGCAGTCCAGCAACTCAGAAGGCAGTGAGAGTGCCTGGTGGGTGGGCAAATAATGGTGTCTGCCAACGGGACAAAGCCAGACATAACTATGTTCTTAAGCACAAATACACATGAAAAGGAATATAGAAATGTAAGCATATATATATTTTATTCTACTTCGAGCATCATTTTATGAGTCTACCATAAAAACACACACACATCATTTGAATGTGTCATCTTTTTGTTTGGGCAACTCCTGGAGTCTCGTCACAGTGAAACATCAAAGTGGGAAGGAGACGAGCTGAGTTGGCTCGACGACTCTCAGAAAGCACTTCAAACTGTGCGAAAGCTTGAGAACAGCTAAAATTCCCCAAGAAAAACATCATCTCTTACATGAAACATGATCCTGAACATTGTTAATATATTTTTGAACTTGAACAGTTTATTATCTGCTGTTCTACAGCCCCTTTCTAAAGCATGCTCATCATTTCTAGCAGTTGAGACGTTTCCTTTTTTATTTGAAAGAATGAAGTCTTCCCCCACAGAGGTGTGCATAACTGAGTTTAGGACAGTAGCTAGGGATAGTTTAAGAAGGACCCAGGCAGACAAAAATAAAGACTATTTTCTTGAGGTCAAAAAAAGGAAGTATGCTTTTTCCTCTTGATTAAAGGATAGTAATTCATGTCTTCCCATTATGCCATTTTCCAGTTTTCTAATTATATTTTTTCTAAGATGTCAGTTCCTTTTTAAAAATGTTCATTTCTGTCATTCAAAATTCATGCTTCTCCTTTTTCAGTACTTTACCCCCAAACACACACCTACCACTTTGTCTGTGAATCTACATTTTTCTCCTTCTTTAAACAGAAGCTGGATTTTAGATATCTTTTTTGCTTCACATGCCATTGCTAACTATTTTACTTACTAACAATGAAGAGGTGACACAAGCCATTCAAAATCTGTGCCTTTTGTGATGAGGGATTCATAACCCCGTTGCTTGTAGGTTTTAAAATAGCAGGCCAGGGTTCATGATACCTTTACAAATTGTTAATTCCTGAAGATGAGGCAGTGCATGAATCAAACACAGGAAGACTCTGTCAATAATGTTGCTGCAATAGTAATGAGCTATCTGTTGCCATAAAAGTTGGTTATATTACATTAGTGTTGTTTTGTGGTACCTTTACATGGTTTAATCTATGCTGTTAGTAATGCAATATTAACATTTACTATATATGAACAGTTCAGTTCAGTCGCTCAGTTGTGTCCGAGTCTTTCAGTTCAGTTCAGTTGCTCAGTCGTGTCCGACTCTTTGCGACCCCATGAATCACAGCACGCCAGGCCTCCCTGTCCATCACCATTTCCCAGAGTTCACTCAGACTTCCTTCCATCGAGTCAGTGATGCCATCCAGCCATCTCATCCTCTGTCGTCCCCTTCTCTTCCTGCCCCCAATCCCTCCCAGTATCAGGGTCTTTTCCAATGAGTCAACTCTTCGCATTAGGTGGCCAAAGTACTGAAGTTTCAGCTTTAGCATCATTCCTTCCAAAGAAATCCCAGGGTTGATCTCCTTCAGAATGGACTGGTAGGACCTCCTTGCAGTCCAAGGGACTCTCAAGAGTCTTCTCCAACACCACAGTTCAAAAGCATCAATTCTTCGGAGCTCAGCCTTCTTCACAGTCCAACTCTCACATCCAGACATGACCACAGGAAAAACCATAGCCTTGACTAGATGGACCTTTGTTGGCAAAGTAATGTCTCTGCTTTTGAATATACTATCTAGGTTGCTCATAACCTTTCTTCCAAGGAGTAAGCGTCTTTTAATTTCATAGCTGCAATCACCATCTGCAGTGATTTTGGAGCCCCCCAAAATAAAGTCTGACACTGTTTCCACTGTTTCCCCATCTATTTGCCATGAAGTGATGGGACCAGATGCCATGATCTTCGTTTTCTGAATGTTGAGCTTTAAGCCAACTTTTTCACTCTACTGTTTTACTTTCATCAAGAGGCTTTTTAGTTCCTCTTCACTTTCTGCCATAAGGGTGGTGTTATCAGCATATCTGAGGTTGCGACCCCATATATCACAGCACGCCAGGCCTCCCTGTCCATCACTAACTCCCGGAGTTCACTCAAACTCACGTCCATCGAGTCAGTGATGCCATCCAGCCATCTCATCCTCTGTCGTCCCCTTCTCCTCCTGCCCCCAATCCCTCCCAGCATCAGGGTCTTTTCCAGTGAATCAACTCTTTGCATGAGGTGGCCAAAGTATTGGAGTTTCAGCTTTAGCATCAGTCCCTCCAATGAACACCCAGGACTGATCTCCTTTAGGATGGACTGGTTGGATCTCCTTGCAGTCCAAGGGACTCTCAAAAGTCTTCTACAACACCACAGTTCAAAAGCATCAATATATACTGAGGCTTAAAAATAGTTTTTTACTTTCTTATTTTGGAGAAAGAACAGTTATCACTTTGCTCTCTGTTAATGGAGAATTACTCTAGCAGACATAGATTAAAAAATAAGAGATATTGGGAAGATATAAGGAGGCAATCCGTTGAGGCTGATAACTCCTCCAAAAGGGGTGAATTGTCAATGTTGGAAATACTGAGGAAAGAATAGATTTTTTTTTTTTTTTTTTTGGCCCTCAATGTTTTAGTGATGATTTAGCTAATGTCCAGAGGGTGACCCAAGAGATCTGGTGCATCCTTCCAGGTTTGAGCTTGTTCAATCATATTAAATTAGTTTCAGCTCCAAAGTTAGTTTATTAAGTAATTTCATTTTGGCTACTGGATAGATTTATCCTTCCCTGGGGTCCTAGAAAATAAGAGCTTCCTTTACCAGGAGTACTTTGTGAATACTAAGATATTACCCACCCCACCCCCTGCATCTGATGTGAGATAGTCCATTTGAAAGATGTCATTTTTTTTTGGACTGACCAGTTTGAGTATTCCATGGACATGTGATAAGAAAATAATGTCTTTATACTTCAAATAAAAAAAAAAACCATTTTTTGATGCCACTTTCAGAAAGCATAATTTTTTAAATATATGTTTGTAATAGTTGTTTCTTTGTACCTCTAAACCTAGGGCTATTATATTCAGGTTCTTGTTTCATTACTTTGATATACAGAAATACCAATTTTGAGAAAGTAAGTTGGTGCTCCTCAATACCAAAATGTGTTTTAATGAAATGTAGATAATTTACTCACTTTATTGTTAGAATCATTAAAAATTAAAATAAATTTGGAATCTTCTTTACACTTATGGTAACACAAATACAGTGAAGAATTAGCGAATTCTTCTGAACTTAAATGTAATTTACAATTGATTTATTTTAAACAAATATACTTTTCCTTCTCTTTTATAAGAATTTCATGTGGTTACTGCAGATTCCTGATTAATCACATTTTTTAAGTGTATCTTTTACTAAATGCATATTTACATTTTAGAAATTAAATTTTTATTCTAGAAAAGTTTTATAGAAAAGTTAAAAAGATAGTACAGAGAACTGCCACATCAGTTCAGTTCAGTCGCTCAGTCATTTCCGACTCTGCGACCCCATGGACTGCAGCACGCCAGGCTTCCCTGTCCATCACCAACTCCCGGAGTCTACTCTAACTCATGTCCATTGCATTGGTAATGCCATCCAACCATTTCATCCTCTGTCGTCCCCTTCTCCTCCCACCTTCAATCTTTCCTGGCATCAGGGTCTTTTCAAATGAGTCAGCTCTTCGCATTAGGTGGCCAAAGTATTGGAGCTTCAACTTCAGCCTCAGTCATTCCAATGAATATTTAGGACTGATTTCCTTTAGGATGGACTGGTTGGATCTCCTTGCTATCCAAGGGACTCTCAACAGTGTTCTCCAACACCACAATTCAAAAGCATTAATTCTTCGACACTCAGCTTTCTTTATAGTCCAAATCTCACATCTATACGTGACTACTGGAAAAACCATAGCTTTGACTAGACAGACCTTTCTCGGCAAAGTAATGTCTCTGCCATTTAATATGCTGTCTAGGTTGGTCATAGCTTTTATTCCAAGGAGCAAGCGTCTTTTGATTTAATGGCTGCAGTCACCATCTGCAGTGATTTTAGAGCCCCCCAAAAAGTCGGTCACTGTTTCTTTCCATTGTTTCCCCATCTATTTGCCATGAAGTAATTGGGACCAGATGCCATGATCTTATTTTTCTGAATGTTGAGTTTTAAGCAACTTTTTCACTCTTTCACTTTCATCAATAGGCTCTTTAGTTCTTCTTCACTTTCTGCTATAAGGGTGGTGTCATCTTCATATCTGAGGCTATTGATATTTCTCCTGGCAATCTTGATTCCAGCTTGTCCTTCATCCAGCCTGGCATTTTGCATGATATACTCTGCATTTAAGTTAAATAACAAGGTGACAATATACAGCCTTGACATACTCCTTTCCCTATTTGGAACCAGTCTGTCGTTTCATGTCCAATTCTAACTGTTGCTTCTTGACCTGCATACAGATTTCTCAGGAGGCAGGTCAGGTGGTCTGATATTCCTGTCTCTTTAAGAATTTTCCACCGTATGTTGTGATTCACACAATTAAAGGCTTTCGTGTAGTCTATTATGCAGAAGTAGATGTTTTCTGGAACTCTTGCTTTTTCAGTGATCCAGCAGTTGTTGGCAATTTGATCTCTGGTTCCTCTGTGTTTTCTAAATCCATCTTGAACATCAGGGTGTTCATGCTTCATGTACTGTTGAAGCCTGGCTTGCAGAATTTTGAGTACTACTTTGCTAGCATGTGAGATGAGTGCAGTTGTGCAGTAGTTTGAGCATTCTTTGTGATGTCTTTCTTTGTGATTGGAATGAAAACTGACCTTTTCTAGTCCTGTGGCCACTTCTGAATTTTCCAGATTTGCTGGCATATTGAGTGCAGCACTTTCACAGCATCATCTTTTAGGATTTGAAATAGATCAGCCGGAATTCCATCACCTCCACTAGCTTTGTTTGCAGTAAAGCTTCCTAAGGCCTACTTGATTTCGCACTCCACGATGTCTGGCTCTCGGTGAGTGATCACACCATCATGGTTATCTGGGTCATGAAGATCTTTTTTGTATAGTTATTCTGTGTATTCTTGCCACCTCCTCTTAATATCTTCTGCTTCTGTTAGGTAACATATCGCCCCATAATTTCACCTGTTATTAATATCTTATATTAGTATACAGTATAGATAACATAATCACCGAATCAATATTGATATATTATTATTAGCTGAAATCTATATATTGAGATTTCCTCAATTTGGACCCAGTGTTCTTCTGTTTTAGTGTCCCATCCAGGATATCACATTGCATTTAGTAGTCATAATTCCTTAGGCTTCTGTTGGCTGTGACAGTTTCTCAAACTTTCCCTCTGTGTTGATGACCTCATCATCTTTGAAGCATCCTGGTCAGATATTTGGTAGCCCTCAATTTGGGTTTATCTGATGGTTTTCTCATGATTACTCTGGTGTTACAGGTCTTGGGGAATAAGCCAAATGCATTTTTACATATAAGTGTTTTATTCTGTCTTCCCATTTTCACACTGTGGATTTTGTTTATGAAAGTACAGATTTAGGGTCTGTATTGTCTACCATAAAGTTTTAAGTGAATCATACAACAAAGTTAAAATTTCCAAAACAGGGAAATTATAATTTCAGCAAAATTTTGCTTCCCTCTGGAGAGAGTAGGTTGGTTATTAAGAATTTGGTAATTTCCTATTTTTTTCAATCACAAATACACAGGATTGGTTGTTTGGTCAATAAGTCATGTCCAACTCTTTTGAGACCTCCTGGGCTGTAGCTCACCATACTCCTCTGTCTGTGGGATTTCCCAGGCAACAATATTGGCATGGGTTGCCATTTCCTTCTCCAGGATCGAACCCTCATTTCTTATGTCTCCTGCGTTGGCTGGTAGGTTCTTTACCACTGAGCCACAGTGAAGCCCAATACACAGGATTAGAAAAGACCAATCCCAAGGCCCGAGAGATTCTGTAGTATAAGATAGTAGCTTTCTAACTCATTAGCCAAGAAAATCTCTGTTCAAATGAAATCTTGCATGGCATATAAACAAATAAAGTAGAACTGGTCTAAAGCAGGACCCCAGAGAGACATACTTAGAGTGTGGTTGTGGTTTAGTTGCTAAGTCATGCCCGACTCTTGTAACCCCATGGACTGTAGCCCGCTAGACTCCTCTGTCCATAGGATTTTCCAGGCATGAATACTGGAGTGGTTTTCCATTTCCTTCTCCAGAGGATCTTCCTGATCCAGGGATCAAACCCAGAAGTTTGGAGACTGAACAGGGAACAGATCTATCTACTCTGCATGATTCCCATGACAGTTCAGTGATACGTGAAGTCTCTACTGTTGCAAATTCATGGCACATAGTTGTTCAAGTAATACCAGATCCCTTCTTCTCAAACTGTTACTTAGTAAAGAAATATTTACTCTGCCATTTGAATATATACACACAAATTTATATATATACACAGATGTGTGTGTATAAATGTACAGCCCAAAGTAAATACATGTAATGGTGAGAAGATGAGATAATTGCATTTAATAATTAATTTTATGTTGTGAAATTAAGAGAATTATTACAAGTTAGTATCTAAACTAGGAATAATCTAACAAAAT
>SJYQ01003945.1:909796-972648 GCA_006410935.1 Redunca redunca
AACAGCCATTTCATTAAAATCTTGAATTGGAAAAGAATCAAATTAATGAAGAAAAATATTTTACATGTTCTATTCTTAAATTATCTTGTTTCTTTGTACCAAAAGAAAAGTTCTAATTTTAGAAAACAACAGCAGTCCATTAATTTCTGGTATTTTTAATAATTGTTCACCCTTCATCTCTCATTATGTAGCTGTTTTGGCAGATAATGTAGGAATGAAGGATTATTAAGGTTAGATGAGACTGGTTGGTACTCAAGTCTCATAGTTAAATTAGCATATTGTTCTAAGATAAGACATGAAATCATTTGGAGCCTCAGCTTCTTCATCTGGGAAATGGGAAAAATGATATTTACTTCTCAACTTCACAGAGCTGATGAGAGAATCAAATAATATGATATGGCTATCAAAGTATTTCATACATGGATAAATCTTACGTAAACCTAAAATAGTATTATTTTTTCAAAAGTTTTGAATTACTCTTGATATTTCAGCTCTTTCTTTGTGAGAGGATACTTTAATGACAGATCCATAGTTGCTGGAAGTTGTACATCCTAAATTTTAAGGGCAATTTAAATCAGGGACAAGTTTTTTTGTAAAGGTAGTGTTTGCATTCTGTCTTTTCACTCATTTGTGTCCGACTCTTTGTGACCCCATGGCCTATACAGTCCATGGAATTCTCTGGGCTGGAATACTGGAGTGAGGTGCCTTTCCCTTCTCCAGGGGATGTTCCCAACCTAGAAAGAGAACCCAGGTCTCCTGCATTTGCAGGTGGATTCTTTACCAGTTGAACCAGGAAGGAAGCCTAAGAATACTGGAGTGGGTAGCCTGTCCCTTACTCCAGAGGATCTTTCTGACCCAGGAATCTAACTGAGGTCTCCTGCATTGCAGGCGGATTCTTTACCAGCTGAGCTACCTGGGAAGCCCTTAACAAATGATAGGACCGCTGAATTATAAATTTTTAAAAATCAGACTGTTTTAAACCAATCAATTGGTTGATCCAATTGATCCAGTTATAAATTTTCAGAAAAAGTGCCCATAATCTTACTTCAAAACACTCCAGGATGCTTAAACTTCTCACTCTGTTGACATTTTAAATTACTTAGCAGGAAACCTTCTGACACTTATCCTTCCATTTGCTGAAGTTCCTTAGTTCAAAGCTCCCTATGGAATTGCTAACTTATAGGCATTGCTTTAGTAAAGAAAATATACACATAGCATCACAAGACACAGACTGAATTACATTAGACTTCACATAACACCTTTACCTGTTAGAAAGCTGTTTTTTTTTTTTAACTTCTATGTATTTCATTAAAGAGTAATTCATCATATTGAGGGAATAAAGTTTAAACAGATTTTCTTTTGGGAATTTTCTTCATTAAATATTTGAAATACCATGTGGAAAATATTTTTCAGTTTTCCCCTCTCACCTCATTTCCCCTTACATTCCAATGTAATCACTAGCTATGATAGTGTACAGGCTTCCCTGGTGGCTCAGCAGTAAAGAATCTGCCTGTAACGCAGAAGATCCACGTTCAATCCCTGAGTCAGGAAGTTCCCCTGGAGAAGGAAATTGCAACCCACTCCAGTATTCTTGCCTGAGAAATCTAATGGGCAGAGGGGCCTGGTGGGTTATAGTCCATGGGGTCGCAAGAGTCAGTCATGACTTAGCAATTAAACTACCACCAAGACGGAACTATCTCTAGATCAATGTTTATGTCCATTTCTATATCCATAAGCACCCTTTGATAAGAATAAGAAATCTTTATAGAATGTTTACTCTCATCGTGTGTGTTCTATTACAATAGTGATATTTTCTTCAGCTAATAGTTTTTGCACAAAAATAAGTATCTTATTTGAACATAATTTATATTGTTCTTCAATTTGAAACAACTAATGAAAAAATCAAGTTATTTTTATCAGCTTTAACAAATTTATTTGTATTTTTATTTATTCCTTTTTTCCATTCTTTTCTATCTTTCAAACTTTACAGTAAGTCTTCATTTAAACAAATAAAGCATTTCAATTCCTATGGGATGGATCAACTTAGGGTGTTGTATTCCTTGTGTTCTACTCATTCTTTGAGGCAGACTTTTTGACAATAAGTTTTCCCACCCTGTTCAATTGTACTTCTGTTCTTGGTAGAACAGATAGTGAAGACTTGAAGCACCGGCTGATCCCATAATATTTCCACATAGATGACTTTGCTAATTGCATGTGATAATTTTACGTGGTTTGGCTACAAACTTAGTTCTTGTAAGTGCCTAGCAAATGCTTGTCCTTCAGCTGTTCTGTTACTGTAATAGTTTCTTATTCTAAAAGTTTGGAAACATTTCAGAACAATCTGCTTAATAAATATAAGGAGGTGGTTGAAACTTACAGGCCACTTCTAGGTTCAGACCAGCAGCTGAGTAGTTTTTGAGTATCTTGGTTTAAGAAGCTTTTATAGTCAAAATTCTCAATGAGTTTCTTAACTTAGGCAGGAGAAAAGAATTCAATCAAGATGTTTCCCCTGTGAAAAGCAGGAGATTGTTGAGTAGTATTAAAAGCCGAACAGCTGGCCACTGTTTATGAAAGCAGCCGGGCTGTTATCCATAAGACAGGAAAGAGAGTCAAAAGCCAAAGTTTCCTTCTTTCAAGACAGCTGGAAGATCTTCAGGGTACAGGAAAAACTTTAAAACTAGTGTAGATATACCTTTTTCCCCTTCAGATATAAGAAAAATAAGAGTAAGGAAATATCTTGAGGGTAAAAATACCTTTATCCATTCTACTATTTATATTCTACCGAACACATGTATTGCTTTTAGGAAAAAATATTTTGTTAACTTTTACCAGAGCTAAGAACAGGTGAGTAATGTGGTCATGGTATAAAAGTAAGAGGGAAGTAAATTACTTAATGTAAAAGGGAGAAAGCAAGTATAAAGTCAGCTGTATGACTAAGGATTATTTTTAATTACTCTTATAGTCTCCTTACTGACTGAAACAAATTAATGACTTTAGCAATGAGTAATTCTTCAAAATGGCCTTCCCAGTGGCTCAGCAATAAAGAAACCACCTGCAATTCAGTAGACGTGAGAGACACGAGTTTGATCCCTGGGTAAGGAAGATCACCGGAGGAGGAAATGGCAACCTACTCCAGTATTCCTGTGAAGAAAAATCCCAAGGGCTGCCGAGGGTCTCAAAGAGTTGGAAGTGACTGAACACAATTTTTCAAAATATTAATAGCAATATAACAACCTTCTAAATTAATTATTTGGGATTCTTGTAACTTATCTGTTGTATAGTAGATTCAGTGAGTTTTATGGCCGGAGTGATTTACTCAGAAAAGGAGCTTTGGATGGGAAAATTAAGGAGAAAGTTAATTGAATACTTCATTTGTGCATTGTTCCATTGAACAGTTTAATTTTATTCTTTCATGTGTTAAATATTTATTTACTGGCAGAGAAAATTTTCATCTGTCTCAAACATTAGTAAGAATCAGGTTATTTTAGTAACCAAGAAAAAAGAGTTGAGGTTAAAACACAGCTTCATCCCACAAATAAACTTCCCTCTTTTAAGCGATTTTATTTTGGAAGTATCAACATGACCCTATTTCAACAGATGACAGAATTTGCAAAAAAAATTACCTGGTTCCCCATCAGGTTAATATAAATTTATTCAGAGTCCTTCTTGTACCTAATATCTGTAAATTTTGCCTTTGATGCTTTTCTTTGTCTTTAGAATGCTACTAAGTTTTTATAAAATGATTATTATTTGGGGCACGAGAATTTGAATCTTACACTTTACAACAAAAACAAAACTGTAAATTTAGTTAATTTGTTCAAGTAAATTAAAGAAAAACTGTTAGTCACTCAGTCATGTCCAACTATTTGTGACCCCATGAACTGTAGCCTGCCAGACTCCTCTAGTACATGGGATTTCCCAGGCAAGAATACTGGAGTGGGTTGCCATTTCCTTCTTCAGGCATCTTCCTGACCCAAGGATCTAACCTGGGTCTCCTGCATTGAAAGTAGGTTAAATTTGAACTCAAAAGAAAACTATCAAAATGAGATGCATTAGTTAACCAAGGGTTTTTAAACTTTGCACATATATCATATATCTATCGATATTTTCAAGAAAAGCAGATTAAAGTAGTTATTTCATTTTATTGTCATCCTAAGCTACTTGTGAAATGTGCAGTAGGACTAGGAATTTCCTTTGAATAAAAGCAAAACAAAAAACTTCTCAGATACTTGTAAATTCTATTATGATATGAAGCACTTATTACTTGTCCTCTGTTATCATTCTTTTTGAGGGAAAATCAACATATACTGATTCTTGGTTTCCTAATACTTATTGCACTTTCAGATACAAAATAAACACTTTTAGTTGAGTCACTTATCAGAAGCCTGGACTTAAGGCCAGAATAGGTGGGATCCTAGTGAAAGTAAGGGTGAGAGAAAACTAATGTGAGAGAAAACAGCTCTGCAGCTTTAGAAAAGCCAGGAGTAGATGGGTTGTCGGGGACTGTCCAGAGAGCTGGATGGTGTCAGATGCTATGATAGCAGTGGCCCTGCTAAGAAGCCAGATGCTCTGCCGAGCAGCTAAGAGGAGCAGTGGGTTGTAAAGTGCACATGCTAGGCCCAGTCTTTTGGTCAGTAGAATGAATGTGGTACCACCATGACACACAAGAAAGAGATCTTTTTTTCTTGGCTTGGATCAGCCCTCACTGGGCTGTCCTAAAGGTAAATGGGCTTTCTGATACCCTAATATTGGCATAGACCATTGACAAAAATGGCACCAATATTCAACAGTATGGAATTTTACTACCTAAACATAATATAAGCTCTTTCCACTATATGACACTGAATTTTAGTGGAAATATTTGGTAATGAGCAGTAAGTGACTTTCAAGACTACTAATAATGTTTCTTTAATTCTCAGATATTCTGTATAGGTTAGGTAAGCTTGTTGAGCAACATTTTGAAGAGAAAGTATATGATACAGATATTGAATCACTGGCAGTGACAGTGAACAACAGTCAATGAAGTGATTCACAAACAAAAGTCAATTACCAAAAGACGTATTTCATCTCACTGCTATATATAGGAATAGGCAGGAAACAAACTGATAAACTTAACAAAATCAATTCTGAAGCCTAATGAGTTTTATAAAAACTACTGAAGATTAAAAATGTCACATACATGTATATCATTTCTTAAATGTGACTCTTTCCCATGTCATGTGAAATGCATTTCATGAATTTATATGTACTTTGGTTAGCTCTTTGAATTAAAAGTGTTAGCTTTAAATGTATTTNTGTTACCTTTAAATGTATTTTGACAAATAAGTTCTTAATTTAAAGAATTCCATATTGGAATAAGTGATGTCTTTGATTTATTTGAATAGGTATAAGACACCAACTACTATTTTTTTTTTTTATCACAAATAAGGCTTTTAATTATTTAGCTTCTTATGGGGTCACTAGGAGTCGGATATGACTGAGCGACTTCACTTTCACTTTTCACCTTCATGCATTGGAGAAGGAAATGGCAACCCACTCAGTGTTCTTGCCTGGAGAATCCCAGGGATGGGGGAGCCTGGTGGGGGGCCGTCTGTGGGGTCGCACAGAGTCGGACATGACTGAAGCAACTTAGCAGCAGCAGCAGAAGCAGTGCTCATATAACGGAAACTGGCAACTCCACGTTCTTGTTTAGTTGCTAAGTCATGTCCAACTCTTTGTGACCTCATGAACTATAGCCTACCAGGCTTCTCTGTCCATGGGATTTTCCAGGCAAGAATACTGGAGTGGGTTGCCATTTCCTTCTCCAACCAACTACATTCAATTTAATTTTGTTTGTGGATCTGACTCGTAATTTCTACCACTTTGTCCCTTCCTCTGTTTCAGACCTGTGTTGCTGACATTACACACTGGTATATGAATTAGGGTTTTCTGCTTTTAAATAGGAAGACTATCTGTATTTAACTCCAGCTGAGTAATTTGGGGTGGCATTCAGTAATCACCTGAGCAAGATTAATTTCAATCTGGCACTGAAGAGAGTTTTATACTATAGCAGAATGTGTTGTTTTTGGAACAAAGTTAAGCACTCTTTATTATTTTACTGTCTCCTGATAAAAATTAATAGTGAAGGTCTTGTACAGTAATTTATCAACAAACTTTTGAATTCACACCTATGGCAGAAAGTGAAGAGGAACTAAAAAACATCTTGATGAAAGTGAAAGAGGAGAGTGAAAAAGTTGGCTTAAAGCTCAACATTCAGAAAACAAAGATCATGGCACCTGGTCCCATCACTTCATGGGAAATAGATGGGGAAACAGTGGAAACAGTGTCAGACTTTATTTTTTGGGGCTCCAAAATCACTGCAGATGGTGACTGCAGCCATGAAATTAAAAGACGCTTACTCCTTGGAAGGAAAGTTATGATCAACCTAGAGAGCATGTTGAAAAGCAGAGACATTACTTTGCCAACAAAGGTCCGTCTAGTCAAGGCTATGGTTTTTCCAGTGGTCATGTATGGATGTGAGAGTTGGACTGTGAAGAAAACTTAGCGCTGAAGAACTGATGCTTTTGAACTGTGGTGTTGGAGAAGACTCTTGAGGGTCCCTTGGACTGCAAGGAGATCCAGCCAGTCCATGCTAAAGGAGATCAGTCCTGGGTGTCCTTTGGAAGAACTGATGCTAATGCTGAAACTCCAGTACTTCGGCCACCTCATGCAAAGAGTTGACTCATTGGAAAAGACTCTGATGCTGGGAGGGATTGGGGGCAGGAGGAGAAGGGGATGACCGAGGATGAGATGGCTGGATGGCATCACTGACTCGATGGAAGTGAGTCTGAGTGAATTCCGGGAGTTGGTGATGGACAGGGAGGCCTGTGTGCTGCAGTTCATGGGGTTGCAGAGTCGGACACAGCTGAGCAACTGAACTGAACTGTATCCTCGGTTGAGGGAACAGGTTGCCTGCGATTTTGCATCAAAATGTCATTGGAAGAGAGATCCAACCAGGGTAAGGTTTTTAGAGTAACTGATCTGGGTGACTTGGACTTAGGTTGGATTCCTTGAGGCCTAGTGTTTAAGGAAGCTGAAAGGATCTGCAGCAGGGATCTGAGTGATCCTGCTATACATGTAAACTCAGATGTCTCAGGCAGAGAGAGGCAAGCAGCCCAGCAAAGAGCTTGGGCCAGAGTCAGAGCAGTTAGCACATTGTGAAGTAAAGGGCTGACGTGAGCCTCAGAAAATAAACAAACTGTTGTGTGCATATGTTTTTAAAAGAAAGCTTCAGAGCAGACTTAGAATTTTATAAAACATCATGAAAATGGGAAGGATTATGTATGTTCTATTTATATCTTTTGTAGAAAAATATAGTCACAACTGTATATATGTCTCTTTTGTGTACTTTTAATATACAGATAAAAATTTCTTTTAAAAATAATGTGCTTTTAGTATCTATTAAGTATAGCCTAATCCTTAATATTCACTTTACCCAAAACATATTTTGAAAGTATATTGAAAATATGCCACACCAAAGCAAGATGTCAATAATGGGAGAACCTGGGGAAGGGAGTAATATATAGGAACTCTGTGTACTTTCTGCACAGGTTTTCTGTAAACTTAAAACTGTTCTTAAAAGCTGAAGTAGATTGATTTTTAAATGATTTTTTAAAGGTATTAAAATCAATACCATAATTAATAATGGGAAAAAATTATTTTCCCTCATCACTGTCTACTATCATTAAGTCAATAAAATTAGAAGTGCTTTGAAGGTATTTAGGATAGAAGCAAATGAACATTATGTAACTTGTAGAAATACTTCCTTGAGAAAATGGATGAAAGTATATATAAACTGTGTATATTTTAAAATACAGATACCACCTTCTCTGGGTTTTTGTGTAGAAAGAGGAAAACAGGATTAATAACATTTGCATGTATATACCTCTGCTGTATGGTGAGAAAATTGAGTTCTGTAGCAGTATTTTTTGGTGATAGATAAATAAGATCCTTTTTCTTAAAAAAATTTTGAAAATGATAGAAGCATATCTACAGAAGCTGATTTTAGAATTCTCCTGTATAGTAATCTTAATAAGAATTAGTCTATGCAGATCAGCCCTTATCATATGTTCGTGTGTTTATAGATGATATTTATTTTCCAAAACCTGATCTTATAAAAAAGAAAAAAAAAAAAGAAAACACAGTGTGATAGTCTAGTGGAAACTATTAAAGGGCATTTTCCAATAGTGAGCTTTATTTCCAGCCATTTATGTTGTGCCACTTCCTCTCTTTAAATATGACTTTTGCTTTTGCTTTGTATGAGAAGTAACAGAAAGTTGAGTAGAAGCGCCCAAAGTTTAAAATAAGTCTGAAGTCTTGACAGAGAAAAATATTCTTTCTGATTCAGTCATGCAGGTTCCAGGATCAGAAGTTATGGAGACCTGAAGTTCCTGGCACTACCTGACGTGACTGGCATTATTTGATCTTACTAACCATAGCCCCCCAAAGCTGAAAAGAATCAGTCAGGCAGAATTCACATTCACTTTCTCCTTCAATGAAATTCATTGTATAGTAGCATATGTTTAAGGAAACGTGTGAGTTTTATTGCAGGTCAGAAAGGCTGCAGTTCTAATCCGTGATTTGCAAAGAACACAGAGCACACAGAGACCAGGGCAAGACTGCTTGGTTGGAGGTTGGAGGTTCCAGTATGTGAACCATGTTCCTGTCTGATATGTGTGCAATAATAGGGCAATATAAATGAAAACACTCCATGTGGATAGGGGACAGTCTTCATTTTAGGGCCCCTTAATATTGTAGTACTTAAAAGTTGTTGGTCATATACTTGTAAGGCCAGAATGATTCTGAGTATGGTCCTTTGTGAAGTGCATAAACCATTTGTGAACTCAAGGGGAATATTAAATACATTTCACTTGCCAAGAAGTTAATCAGTCAACCACAGATCTTTATTCAATGGGATTTATTGAACACCTGCCATATTAGAAGAACCATAACAAGCCAGGTGGTGAACCAAAAATGGCAACACTGCCCTCAAGGTGCTTATAATCAGAAGAAAATAAAGAGGATGGCAACTGAAATTTACAAAGGCCTTCTAGTTTACAATACTTCACATACGTTTACAAAGGATTGAAGTACAATAAATGCAACTCCACCGTCAATTAAAAAAGCCCACAATACACATACATGATCAGTTACAGGTATTTATGTGTGCACATGAGGGAGTGAATACACATGCATGGGAGGGGGCATTTGTCTTATCTGGAATAGCTTTAGGGAAGATTTGAACTTGAAACAGATTTCTGAAGGAATGGTAGGAAAGAGGCAGGAGGCTTGGTATATTTAGGGGACAGAATTTGGAGTGATATGATTTGAAAAATAAGTAGTGTCAAGTAGTAATCAAATAACTGTTAGCCTTCTGCTTCAAAGAATTGACTTTAAAATAGATTGGGAACAGTCATGAGGTTTAGAGAAGGGGAGTATTATTTTAAAAAGTCACTTAAACAGGTCTCTGTTGTCTCTTATTTGTAGGACAACTGATTAAGAAACTGGAGGCAGGCTGTTGTTGTTCAGTAGCTGAGTAATGTCTGACTCTTTGTGACTCCATGGACCACAGCAAGCTAGGCTTCACTGTCCTTCACCATTTCCTGGAGCTTGCTCAAACTCATGTCCATTGAGACAGTGATGACATCCAACCATCTCCTCCTCTGTCATCCCCCTCTCCTCCTGCCTTCAGTATTACCCAGCATCAGGGTCTTTTCTACTGAGTCAGCTCTTCACCTCAAGTGGGCAAGCACTGGAGCATGAGCTTCAGCATCAGTCCTTTCAATGAATATTCAGGATTTAGGATTGACTGGTTTGATCTCCTTGCAGTCTGAGAGACTCTCAAGAGGCTTCTCCAACACCACAATTCAGAAGTATCACTTCTTCAGCGCTCAACCTTCATTATGGTCCAACATCATCTATACATGACTCCTGGAAAAACCATAACTTTGACTGGATGGACCTTTGTTGGTAAAGTAATGTCTCTGCTTTTTAATATACTGTCTAGCTTGGTCATAGCTTTTCTACCAAGGAGAAAGTGTTAATTTCAGGGCTGCAGTCACCATCTTCATTGATTTTGGAGCCCAATAAAATAGTCTGTCACTGTTTGTATTGTTTTCCCATATATTTGTCATGAAATAATGCGACTAGTCATGGAACAACAGACAACTGATTCCAAATAGGAAAAGGAGTACGTCAAGGCTGTATATTGTCACCCTGCTTATTTAACTTATATGCAGAGTACATCATGAGAAATTCTGGGCTGGAGGAAGCACAAGCTGGAATCAAGATTACCGGATATCAATAACCTCAGATATGCAGATGAAACCATCCTTATGGCAGAACATGAAGAGGAACTAAAAAACATCTTGATGAAAGTGAAAGAGGAGAGTGAAAAAGTTGGCTTAAAGCTACATTCAGAAAACTAAGATCATGGCATCCGGTCCCATCACTTCATGGGAAATAGATGGGGAAAAAGTGGAAAGAGTGTCAGACTTTAATTTTGGGCTCCAAAATCACTGCAGATGGTGACTGCAGCCATGAAATTAAAAGACGCCTACTCCTTGGAAGGAAAGTTATGACCAACCTAGATAGCATATTGAAAAGCAGAGGCATTACTTTGCCAACAAAGGTCTGTCTAGTCAAGGCTATGGTTTTTCCAGTGGTTGTGTATGGATGTGAAAGTTGGACTGTGAAGAAAGCTGCGCACCAAAGAATTGATGCTTTTGAACTGTGCTGTTGGAGAAGACTCTTGAGAGTCCCTTGGACTGCAAGGAGATCAGTCCTGGGTATCCTTTGGAAGAAATGATGCTGAAGCTGAAACTCCAGTACTTTGGCCACCTCATGCGAAGAGTTGACTCATTGGAAATGACTCTGATGCTGGGAGGGATTGGGGGCAGGAGGAAAAGGGGACGACAGAGGATGAGATGGCTAGATGGCATCACCAACTCAATGGATGTGGGTTTGAGTGAACTCCAGGAGTTGGTGATGGACAGGGAGGCCTGGCATGCTGCAATTCATGGGGTCGCAAAGAGTCAGACACAACTGAGTGACTGAACTGAACTAAATGCTACTGGATGCCATGATCTAAGTTTTTGGAATGTTGAGTCTTAAACCAGCTTTTTCATTCTTATCTTTCACCTTAATTAAGAGACCCTTTAGTTTTTGTTCAACTACTGCCATAAAGTGTCATTTGCATTTCTGTGGTTATTGATATTTCTTCTGGCAATCTTGATTCCAGCTTGTGCTTCATCCAGGCTGGCATTTCACATGATGTACTCTAAATATAAGTTAAATAAGCAGGGTGACAACATAGAGCCTTGATGTACTTCTTTCCCAATTTTGAACCAGTCCATTGTTCTGTGTCTGGTTCTAACTGTTGCTTCTTGACCTACATACAGATTTCTCAGGAGGCAGGTAAGGTGGTCTGGTATTCTTGTCTCTTGAAGAATTTTGTACAGTTTGTTGTGATCCACACAGTCAAAGGCTTAAGCATAGTCAATGAAGCAGAAGTAGATGTTTTTCTGGAACTCTCTTCCTTTTGCGATGATCCAAAGGATTTTGGTAATTTGGTCTCTGGTGCCTCTGCCTTTTCTAAATCCAGATTGAACATTTGCAAGTTCTCAGTTCATATACTGTTGAAACCTAGCTTGAAGAACTTTCAGCATTACTTTGCTAGCATGTGAAATGAGTGCAATTGTGTGGTAGTTTGAATGCTCTTTGGCATTGTGTTTCTTTAGGATTGGAATGAAAACTGACCTTTTCCAGTCCTGTGGGCACTGCTGAGTTTCCCAAATTTGTTGGCATATTGAGTGCAACACTTTCACAGCATCATCTTTTAGGATTTGAAATAGCTCAACTAGAATTCCATCACTTCCACGAGCTTTGTTTGTAGTGATGCCTCCTAAGGCCCACTTGATTTTGTACTCCAGGATGTCTGGCTCTAGGTGAGAGATCACACCATTGTGATTATCTGGGTTGTGAAGATCTTTTTTGTATATTTCTTCTGTGTATTCTTGCCACTTCTTCTTAATATCTGTTTCTGTTAGGTCCATACCATTTCTGTCCTTTATTGTGCCCTTGTTTGCATGAAATGCTCTCTTAGATCTCTAATTTTCTTGAAGGATCTCTGGTCCTTCCCATTCTATTGTTTTCCTCTATTTCTTTGCATTGATCACTTAGGAAGCCTTTCTTACCTCTGCTTGCTCTTCTTTGGTACTGTGCATTCAGTTGGGAATATTTTACCTTTTCTCCTTTGCCTTTCATTTCTTTTCTCAGCTATTTGTAAGGCCTACTCTGGCAACCATTTTGCCTTTTTTCATTTCTTTTTCTGGAGGATAGTGTTAATCACCGCCTCCTGTATAATGATATGAGCCTCTGTCCATACTTCTTCAGGCACTCTGTCTATCAGATCTAATCCCTTGAATCTATTTGTCACTTCCACTGTATAATCATATGGGATTTGATTTAGGTGATACTTGAATGGCCTAGTGGTTTTTCCCTACTTTCTTCAATTTAAATCTGACTTTTGCAATGATGAGTTCATGATCTGAGCCACAGTCAGCTCCAGGTCTGATTTTGCTGACTGTATAGAGCTTCTCAATCTTTCACTGCAAAGGATATAATTAGTCTGATTGCAGTATTGACCATCTGGCAATGTCCATGTGTAGAGTCATCTCTTGTGTTGCTGAAAGACAGTGTTTGCTCTGATAAGCATGTTCTCTTGGCAGAGCACTGTTAGCCTTTGTCCTGCTTCATTTTGTACTCCAAGGCCAAGCTTGCTTATTACTCCAGGCGTCTCTTGAATTCCTGCTTTTGCATTCCAGTCCCTTATGATATAAAGGACATCTTTTTGGGGTGTTAATTCCAGAAGGTCTTGTATGTCTTCATAGAACCATTCAGCTTCAGCTTCTTTGGTATTAGTATTGAGGCATAGACTGGGATTACTGTGATTTTTGAATGATTTGCCTTGGAAAGGAACTAGTCTCCCAGATTGAAGGTGTTAAGTAGAAGCAGATCATTCTAATTATATTGAAAAGTTCTGGTCTGGTCAGAGAGGTAGATTCAGCTTTAGTTATTCTGTGACTCTGTGCCTGTTTACTTACCAAGAAAATTAGCATTATGACAAAAGATTGTAATGAAGATTGATGAAATAATATAAGATCATATGGCAGATAGTAGGCACTCAAATGGGCTTCCCAGGTGACCCAAGCGGTAAAGAACCCACCTGCCGGTGCTGGAGACATAAGAGAGAAAGGTTTGATCCCTGGGTCAGGAAGATCCCCCAGAGGGGGACATGGCAGTCCACTTCAGTATTCTTGTCTGGAGAATCCTGTGGACAGAGGAGCCTGGCGGGCTGCAGTCTTTAGGGTCTCAAAGAGTTGGACATGACTGACACAACTTAGCACAGCACAGGGACTCAAATTACTTAGTTCAGTCTGAATCTAAAATATAAATCCAATTATAAGAATCACAATAATAGATTAATATATAGATTCAAAAATAAAGTTAGTTTTTCAATGAATAGATATTTTCACTTTATAATAAGTATAATAATAAGGTTATCCAGAGGAAATGGACATTCACCAAAACTATGTAGCATGTCACACCCAAAAAAAAATTGATGCCTGTGTTATATTATCCCATTTTTGTCAAATTAGAATGAATCTACAGTAAATATGAAGGACTTTTTAAAAAGTGTTTTTAAAGTAACCTTATTGCTGAGAAAATCCTCAAGACTGTGAGCAGAATCATTTTGAACAAAGTGTTTAGTGTGTCTGTCTGTCTGCCCATAGGTTTATTGCAATCTCAGGATACCAGTTTGATTTATCTTTTCTTATCAAATCAAACCAAGGAAATACAAGACTGTAAAAATTAAAAAAAATTTTTTTTGCAGTCGAATATGTAAAGCAAGAAGAACAACAAAATTTTATTTATTTAAATTAATTTATTTAAATTTAATTTGAGGCTAATTACTTTACAGTATTGTAGTGGTTTTTGCCATCAGTTCAGTTCAGTTGCTCAGTCGTGTCCGACTCTGCAACCCCATGAATCGCAGCACGCCAGGCCTCCCTGTCCATCACCATCTCCCGGAATTCACTCAGACTCACGTCCATCGAGTCAGTGATGCCATCCAGCCATCTCATCCTCTGTCGTCCCCTTCTCCTCCTGCCCCTAATCCCTCCCAGCATCAGAGTCTTTTCCAATGAGTCAACTCTTTGCATGAGGTGGCCAAAGTACTGGAGTTTCAGCTTTAGCATCATTCCTTCCAAAGAAATCCCAGGGCTGATCTTTAGGATGGACTGGTTGGATCTGCTTGCAGTCCAAGAGACTCTCAAGAGTCTTCTCTAACACCACAGTTCAAAAGCATCAATTCTTCGGAGCTCAGCCTTCTTCACAGTCCAACTCTCACATCCATACATGACTACTGGAAAAACCATAGCCTTGACTAGACAGACCTTTGTTGGCAAAGTAATCAGCCATGGGTGTACATGTGTTCCCCATCCTGAACACCCCTCCCACCTCCCTCCCCATCCCATCCCTCAGGGTCATCCCAGTGCACCAGCCCTTAGCACCTTGTTTCATGCATTGAAACTGGACTGGCGATCTATTTCACATATGATAATATACATGTTTCAATGCTATTCTCTCAAATCATGCCCCCGTTGCCTTCTCTCACAGAGTCCAAAAGTCTGTTCTTTACATCTGTGTCTCTTTTGCTGCCTCGCATATAGGGTCATCATTACCATCTTTCTAAATTCCATATATATGCATTAATGTACTGTATTGGTGTTTATCTTTCTGACTTACTTCACTCTGTATAATAGGCTCCAGTTTCACCCACCTCATTAGAACGGATGAAAATGCATTCTTTTTAATAGGAGTAATATTCCATTGTGTATATGTACCACAGCTTTCTTATCCATTCCTCTGCCAGTGGACATCTAGGTTGCTTCCATGTCCTGGCTGTTGGCAACAGTGCTGCGATAAACACTGGGTACACGTGTCTCTTTCAGTTCTGGTTTCCTCAGTGTGTATGCCCAGCAGTGGGATTGCTGGATCATATGGCAGTTCTATTTCCAGTTTTTTAAGGAATCTCCACACTGTTCTCCAGTGTCTGTACAAGTTTTCATTCCCACCAACAGTGTAAGACGGATCCCTTTTCTCTGCACCCTCTCCAGCATTTATTGTTTGTAGACTTTTTGATAGCAGCCATTGTGACTGGCATGAGATGGTACCTCATTGTGGTTTTGATTTGCATTTCTCTGATAATGAGTGTTGTTGAGCATCTTTTCACATGTTTGTTAGCCATCTATTTGTCTTCTTTGGAGAAATGTCTGTTTAGTTTTGGCCCATTTTTTGATTGGGGCATTTATTTTTCTGGAATTGAGCTGCAGGAGCTGCTTGTATATTGTTGAGATTAATTCTTTGTCAGTTGCTTCGTTTGCTATTATTTTCTCCCATTCTGAAGGGTGTCTTATTGCTTATAGTTTCCTTCATTGTGTAAAAGCTTATAAGTTTAATTAGGCCCCATTTGTTTATTTGTGCTTTTATTTCCATTACTCTGGGAGGTGGGTCATAGAGGATCCTGCTGTGATTTATGTCAGGAAATGTTTTACCTATGTTTTCCTCTAGGAGTTTTATAGTTTCTGGTCTTACATTTAGATCTTTAATCCATTTTGAGTTTATTTTTGTGTAAGGTGTTAGAAAGTGTTCTAGTTTCATTCCTTTATTGTGGTTGACCAATTTTCCCAGAACCATTTGGTAAAGAGATTGTCTTTTCTCCATTGTATATTCTTGCCTCCTTTGCACAGATGAGGTGTCCATAGGTGTGTGGATTTATCTCTGGTCTTTCTATTTTGTTACATTGATCTATATTTCTGTCTTTGTGCCAGTGCCATAGCTTTGTAGTATAGTCTGAAGTCAGGCAGGTTGATTTCTCTGGTTCCATTTTTCTTTCTCAAGATTACTTTGGCTATTTGAGTTTTTTTGTATTTCCATACAAATTGTGAAATTATTTGTTCTAGTTCTCTGAAAAATACCATTGGTAGCTTGTTAGGGATTGCACTGAGTCTATAGATTGCTTTGGGTAGTATACTCATTTTCACTGTATTGATTCTTCTGATCCACGAACATGGTATATTTCTCCATCTATTTGTCCTCTTTGATTTCTTTCATCAGTGTTTTATAGTTTTCTATATATAGGTCTTTTGTTTCCTTAGGTAGATTTATTCATAAGTATTTTATTCTTTTCGTTGCAATGGTGAATGGGATTGTTTCCTTAATTTCTCTTTCTGTTTTCTCATTTTTAGTGTATAGGAATGTAAGAGATTTCTATGTATTAATTTTATAGCCTGCAACTTTACTATATTCATTGATTAGCTCTAGTAATTTTCTGGTGAGGAGTCTTTAGGGTTTTCTATGTAGAGGATCATGTCATCTGCAAACAGTGAGAGTTTTACTTCTTTTCCAATCTGGATTCCTTTTATTTCTTTTTCTTTTCTGATTGCTGTGGCTGAAACTTCCAAAACTATGTTGAATAGTAGTGGTGAGAGTGGGCACCCTTGTCTTGTTCCTGACTTTGGGGGAAATGCTTTCAATTTTTCACCGTTGAGGATATTGTTTGCTGTGAGCTTATCATATATGACTTTTATTATGTTGACGTATGTTCCTTCTATGCCTGCTTTCTGGAGGGTTTTTATCATAAATGGATGTTGAATTTTGTCAAAGGCTTTCTCTGCATCTATTGAGATAATCATATGGTTTTTATCTTTCAGTTTGTTAATGTGTGTATCCCATTGATTGATTTGTGAATATTGAAGAATCATTGCATCCTTGGGATAAAGCCCACTTGGTTATGATGTATTATCTTTTTAATATATTGTTGGATTCTGCTTGCTAGAATTTTATTGAGGATTTTTGCATCTATGTTCATCAGTGATATTGGCCTGTAGTTTTCTTTTTTTGTGGTGTCTTTGTCTGGTTTTGGTATTAGGGTGATAGTGGACTCATAGAATGAGTTTGGAGGTTTACCTTCCTCTGCAATTTTCTGGAAGAGTTTGAGTAGGATAGGTGTTAGCTCTTTTCTAAGTTTTTGGTAGAATTCAGCTATGAAGCCATCTGGTCCTGGGCTTTGTTTATTGGAAGATTTCAGATTCCAGTTTCAATTTACATGCTTGTGATGGGTCTGTTAAGATTTTCTATTTCTTCCTGGTTCAGTTAAAAAAAAAAAAAAAAAACCAACATTAATTGAGTCATTCTGATGTGGAAATTTGTTGTAAGAAATTTTAATCTTATAATACTTTGGATTTAAGGATTTTGGTACTTTTTAATATGTGTTTAGGTTTGTAGCATATAAATAAGCAAGGGAAAGTTTTTGTGTGGTCATTCCTTTGGAATACCAACTTTGAAGTCAGACAGTTGTATTTTTGCAATTCATATTCTCTTCTGACTAGTTCTGGCACTCTGATAGAGTTAATCTACCCTCCAGGGCTGCTGCCTTAAATGAAGTTACATATGGAAAGCAGCCTACACAGATGATACACTCATCAAGTAACTGAAGATGCTTTCTTTCCTTTCTCTTTATTTTTATTTACAACCTAAGTTCAAGTAGAGATAGACTCAGATGTAAAATAACTAACAATAGTAAGAACAATAATTTGTATTTACTTAGCATTCTAAGGTTTGCAAAAGCTTCCGTGTTTATTGATGTCACTTGGTGTGGACAGAGCAGCTATTACTAGTGCCATTACATGGAAGATGATCCTGCAACTCAGAATAGTTTACATAAATACTGATCATTAAATCATTTAATGTTATGGTTACACTGAAACCCAGATGTCCCCATGCTAAAGACAGGGCTCTCTACCATTCTGTACTGCTGTTGGTAGAGGGGTGGGCTTAGGGAGAGCAAGACAAGTCGAAAGGTGAAGGGTGGATTCATGCTGGTAGGGAAGGGTAGAATGCCAGGGTAAGCCAATGCTAATTTTATGTGCCAAGAGATATGACAGATTTCCAGCACAAATAGTTTTAAAATGATGGACACTTGGGATAGAATTGGGAATAAAAATGTGTATGCAAATAAATAACAAGGTCTTGAGAAATAGAATTTTGATAGAAAATAGCAAAATAGTAACTTGTAAGTCCTTTTTAAAAGGCTTACTTTCTATTCATTGATGAATAAGTTCTAATACTTTGTGTTTAGGGCACATTTTCTAAATTTATTTGGTTATTTGTTGGAATATACTAGTAATATGTTCACATTTTTTCCAGTTCTAAAGATTGCAAAAATATTTCCCTCTCAGGTCTGTCATCAAGCACACAGTCACCCTCCTGTATCAGCCAGGGTTTAACCAAAGTGGCAAAACTGATAGTGGCAGAAAGATAATCTATCTCAAATCTCCACTACATATTTATATGTGTGTATATATTTATATATATTTGTGTGTGTGTATAATTCATATATATAGTGTGTGTATATGTTTGTATATATTTGTGTGTGTGTGTATATATATATATATATATAATCCATGCAACATATGTATATAGAGAGATTTGTCACATGGCATTTTCTTATGTGATTGTGGAGTCCAGCTAAACAAGCCCAGAATTTCTATGGCAACCAGTCAAGGGAATGTAATGGGCAGACTCAAACTCACTGGTATGTGCTGGGGAAAGAAGTATTATGAAAAGAATGGAACTCCACAGGCACAGTCAGAAGCTGTTTTCCACAGGTGGAATTTCTTTTTTCTCTCAGAGAAATCTCAGCCTTGCTTTTTTTGGCCTCTGAATAGATTCAATCAAGTCATGAAGATTATCCGGGATAAATTAAAGTTAACTGATTAGGCGATTTCCTAATGTAAATATCTTTGATATTGTGTAATATTCTTTTAATATTGTATTGTATTTTTTCTAAACTATGTTATTAAATTTTTATAGCTGTATTCATAAGTGAGATTGTGATTTTGTTTTATCTTTCTACTCTGTCAGATTTTGGTAGCAGTGTAATTCCAGCTTAATTTAAAATAACTAGAAGATGTTTTTTTTTCTTCTACGTTTTGTGAAAATACATATGTCACTGAAATTTTCTTTTCCATAATTGTTCAGTTGAGTTTGACTGTGTATAGTCTTGGCTTGGATGGCATCTTTGGAGGTAGCTGCTTGACAAGTTTGCCTATTGCTTTTAATAACAAAATTAGCCTACTTACAGCTTCTTTTCCTTTTGGAGCAAACAAATAAATTATCCATCCCTAAAAATGTGACTTCCTCATTCACTTTCTCCAGAATTTTTGTATAAACTTGGGTGAGCAAAGCACTTTTAGAATTCTTTTATTTCTCCTGTAACTATACTTTGTTGGTTCCTCAGAATTTCTTAGTTCATAAAAGTGTGTTTTCTCTCCTTCCTTTCTCATGGCCCCTTTAAAAAAGTATTAATGCAGCTAAAATATCGTTGGTGAAGTGGTATGAATAGGTTCATATACTACATATGCCCAAGGGAAGGTAATGGCAACACACTCCAGTATTCTTACCTGGCGAATCCCATTGGCAGAGGATCCTAGCAGGCTACAGACCATGGAGTTGCAAGAATCAGACATGACTTAGCAGCTAAACCACTGCCACCACTACATATACAATGTAACGTATAGCATGGCATCTGTAGTTAATAATACTGCATTGCATATTGGAAAGTTCTAAGAGAGTAAATCTTAAAAGTTCTCATCATAAAAAAAAATCTGTATTTATGTATGGTAATGGGTGTTAAGTAAGATTATTGTGGTCATTTCAGAGTATGCACAAATTTTGAAGCACTGTGTTGTACACCTGAAACTAATATAACGCTGTATGTTAATATACCTCAAAAACAAAGCAAAACCGATGGTTAAAAGCTTTGTTCAGTCTCTGAGACCTTGGAGAAATTTCCTTAGCTTCAGTGTTCCTCAGATTCCCCATTGCTAAAAAGGAGTAATATGCTACTTACTGTATATGATTGCTTGAGTTGACAAGAAATGTGTTTTTAAGTACAGTGTTAGTTACTATTACTGTTATTATTGATATTATTATCATTTTTCCCGGGGAGGCAGCAATTGGATTTATTTATTCTACTCCTTTTTGTTTTCAAATATAGTCTTTCTTTTTGAAATCCTTAGACTTATTTTTATTACTCTTTCATTGATACCAAGGTTTTTGCTGTGTTTTTTATTAATTCAATGTTTTATTGGTTAAACAAGCCTCTGGTAAGTTTTAGAGAAAGGGTTATTTGGTTTAATAGTTGAAGATCCTTCGTATTGAGAAATATTTGCTAGGTGGCTTTATAGTTGTGTTGTTTGGGGTTGGTAGACATTTCTTGGATCCCACTCCAGTACTCTTGCCTGGAAAATCCCATGGACGGAGGAGCCTGGAAGGCTGCAGTCCATGGGGTCGCTGAGGTTCGGACACGACTGAGTGACTTCACTTTCATGCATTGGAGAAGGAAATGGCAACCCACTCCAATGTTCTTGCCTGGGGAATCCCAGGGACGGGGGTGCATGGTGGGCTGCCGTCTATGGGGTCACACAGAGTCGGTCACGACTGAAGCGACTTGGCAGCAGCAGCTTCTTTCTTGAAGGATTCTTTCAGGCATTGCTTCAATATCTTGAGTTATTGGTTAAATATTTGGAAATTCATAAGGCCATCTTGATGATTTTTCTCTTTTAATGTGACTTCATATTCTTTGCTAAAGTGTCCAGTGATGTGTTTATTTACATTTTAGGTCCAGTAGTTTTGTTCCTTGATGTGATCAATTTTGCATCAGTTTTTCTGGGACACAGTTTGCTGTTATAATCTGCAAATTCAAATCATTTTTTTATACCTGAAATTTAAATTATTTTAAATATATTTATGCCATTTCCATATCAAAGTTTAATATAGAATGCCAGTTATGTGTATGTTGGATATCTTTTGCTTACATTCAATATCTATCATTTTCTTTCAAACTTTAAAACTTTTTATTATCATTTGCTATGTTTTTTTTTTGGATTCTGGTATTCTGCATTCTTTACTGTGTTTCAGCATTGTTAGTACTAATTTGCATAGTATCATGTTCATTTCATTGATTTTTAAATTCTTCCAATTCTTTCCTAAACTCTTCTAGCTCAGGTTTCATCCTCTTTTATCTAGACCTGTTCCTCCTGAACTCTTACCTCTATTTTGCTCTATAAAGCCAATAACCTCATTGAATGTTTGTAAACATATAGTGTAGTATCTGTGCACCATTTCCTCTGATTTCTGGTGAATGTTGTTTGCTTGCTGTTTTTTTTTTTTTTACTTGTCCTTTTCTCATTTTTTTCCTCGGGAAGTGTATGTAGATCCTGTACTTTTTTTTTCTCCTTAAATCTTTGAAATTTATTGGGCATTGCTTTCGTCTAACATATAATCAGTTCTTCTAAATAAATATTCCTTGAAAGAAAAAATAGCATAGTTTTTCTTTTGTAGGGTACAATGTTTATGTGTTTCTTTAGATAAAGCCTGTTAATTTTTCTTTCTTTTCTTTTTCCTATAAGTAATTTATTTATTTTAATTGGAGGCTATTTACTTTACAATATTGTGGTTTTTGTCATACACTGACATGTATCAGCCATGGGTGTACATGTGTCCCCCAACCCTGAACCTCTCTCCCACCCCCTCCCACCTTAGCCTTCTGGGTTGTCCCAGAATACCGATTTTGAGTGCCCTGCTTCATGCATCTAATTTTCACTGGTTATTTATTTTATGTATGGTAGTATACTTGTTTCAGATTTTCCCTGGTGGCTCAGACGGTAACATGTCTGCCTACAGTGTGGGAGACCTGAGTTTGATCCCTGGGTGAGGAAGATCCTCTGGAGAAGGAAATGGCAACCCACTCCAGTACTCTTGCCTGGAAAATCCCATGGACGGAGGAGCCTGGTAGGCTACAGTCCATGGGGTCGCAAAGAGTCAGACATGACTAAGCAACTTCACCTTGTACTTGTTTCAATGCTATTCTCTCAAATAATCCCACCCTCACTTTCCCCACGTAGTCCAAAAGTGTTCTTTACATCTGTGTCTCTTTTGCTGCTTTGCATATAGAATCGTAGTTACCACCTTTCTAAATTCTATATGTATGTGTTAATATACTGTGTTGGTGTTTCTCTTCCTGACTTACTTCACTCTGTATAGTAGGTGCCAGTTTTATCCACCTCATTAGAACTGACTCAAATGCATTCTTTTGTATAACTGAGTAGTATGCCGTTGTGTATATGTACCACAACTTTCTTATCCATTCCTCTGCCAATGGATATCTAGGCTGCTTCCATGTCCTGGCTATTGTAAACAGTGCTGCAATGAACATTTGGGTACATGTGTCTCTTTCAATTCTGGTTTCCTTGGTGTGTATTCCCAGCAGTGGGATTGCTGGGTCATATGGCAGTTCTGTTTCCAGTTTTTAAAGGAACCTCCACACCGTTCTCCATAGTGGCTGTACAAGTTATCATTCCCACCAACAGTGTAAGACAGTTCCCTTTTCTCCACACCCTCTCTAGCATTTTGGTGGCAGCTGCCTGACCAGTATGAGATGATACCTCATTGTGGTTTTGATTTGCATTTCTCTGTAATGAGTGATGAGCATCTTTTCATGTGTTCGTTAGCCATCTGTATGTCTTCTTTGGAGAAATATCTGTTTAGTTCTTTGGCCCGCACTTTGATTGGGTTGTTTATTTTTCTGGTTTTGAGTTGCATGAGCTGCTTGTGTGTTTTTGAGATTAATTCTTTGTCAGCTGTTTCATTTGCTATTATTTTCTCCCATTCTGAAGGCCACCTTTTCACCTTACTTATAGTTTCCTTTGTTGTGGAAAAGGTTTTAAGTTTAATTAGGTCCCATTTGTTTATTTTTGTTATTTCCACTACTCTGGGAGGTGGGTCACAGAGGATCTTGCTGTGATTTATGTCAGAGTGTTCTGCCTATGTTTTCCTCTAGGAGTTTTATAGTCTCTTGTCTTACGTTTAGACCTTTTGAGTTTATTTTTGTGTATGGTGTTAGAAAGTGTTCTAGTTTCATTTTTTTACACATGGTTGACCAGTTTTCCCAGCATGTTAAAGAGACTGTCTTTTCTCCATTGTATATTTTTACCTCTTTTGTCAAAACAAGGTATCCATAGGTGCATAGATTTACCACTGGGCTTTCTATTTTGTTCCATTGATTGCTATGTCTGTCTTTGTGCCAATACCATACTGTCTTGATGACTGTAGCTTTGTAGTATAGTCTGAAGTCAGGCAGGTTGATTCCTTCAGTTCCATTCCTCTTTCTCAAGATTGCTTTGACTATTTGAGGTTTTTTTTTGTGTTTCCATACAAATTGTGATATTATTTGTTCTAGTTCTGTGAAAAATACTGTTGGTAACTTGCTAGGGATTGCACTGAGTCTATAGATTGCTTTGGGTAGTATACTCATTTTCATTATATTGAGTCTTTCAATCCATGAACATGGTATATTTCTACATTTATTTGTTTCATCTTTGATTTCTTTCATCAGTGTTTTATACTTTATAGGTCTTGCATTTCTTTAGGTAATTTTATTCCTAAATATTTTATTCTTTTCATTGGAATGGTGAATGGGATTGTTTCCTTAACTGCTCTGTTTTCTCATTGTTAGTGTACAGGAATGCAAGGGATTTCTGTGTATTAATTTTATATCCTGCAACTGTACTATACTCATTGATTATCTCTAGTAATTTTCTAGTGGTGTCTTTAAAGTTTTCTATGTAGCGGATCACGTCATCTGCAAACAGTGAGAGTTTTACTTCTTTTCCAATCTGGATTCCTTTTATCTATTTTTCTTCTCTGATTGCTGTGGCTAGGACTTCCAAAACTATGTTGAATAGTAGTGATGAGAGTGGGCACCCTTGTCTTGTTCCTGACTTTAGGGGAAATGCTTTCAATTTTTCACCATTGAGGATAATGTTTTCTGTGGGTTTATGGTATATAGCTTTTACTTTTGTTGAGGTATGTTCCTTCTATGCCTATTTTCTGGAGAGATTTTACCGTAAATGGATGTTGAATTTTGTCAAAGGATTTCTCTGCATCTATTGAGATAATCATATGGTTTTTATTTTTCAATTTGTTAATATGGTGTATCACATTTATTGATTTGCAAATATCAAAGAATCCTTGCATCCCTGGGATAAAATCCATTTGGTCATGATGTATGATCTTGTTAATATGCTGTTGGATTTTGTTTGCTAGAATTTTGGTGAGGATTTTTGCATCTATGTTCATCAGTAATATCAGCCTGTAGTTTGTTTTGTGTGTGTGTGTGTGTGGCATCTTTGTCTGGTTTTGGTATTAGGGTGATGGTGGCCTCATAGAATGAGTTGGGAGTTTACCTTCCTCTGCAATTTTCTGGAAGAGTTTGAGTAGGATAGATGTTAGCTCTTTTCTAAATTTTTGGTAGAATTCAGCTGTGAAGCCATCTGGTCCTTGTGCTTGTGGTGGGTCTGTTAAGATGTCCTATTTCTTCCTGTTTCAGTTTGGGAAAGTTATACTTTTCTAAGAATTTGTCCATTTTTCCAAGTTGTCCATTTTAATGGCATACAGTTGCTGATAGAAGTCTCTTATAATCCTTTGTATTTCTGTGTTGACTGTTGTGACTTCTCCATTTTCATTTGTAATTTTATTGATTTGATTCTTCTCCCTTTTTTTCTTGATGTGTCTGGCTCTGGTTTGTCTGTTTATCTTCTCAAAGACCAGCTTTTCATTTTGTTGATTTTTGCTATCATCTCCCTCCCTTCTTTTTCACTTATTTCTGCTCTGGTATTTATGATTTCTTTCCTTCTCCTAACTTTGGGGTTATTCTTTTCTTTCTCTAGTTGCTTTAGGTGTAAAGTTAGGTTGTTTATTTGATATTTCTCTTGTATCTTCAAGTAGGCTTGTATTGCTCTGAACCTCCCTCTTAACATTGCTTTTATTGAATCCCAGGTTTTGGGTTGTCGTGTTTCTATTTTCATTTCTTTCTATGCGTATTTTGATTTCCTTTTTTTTTTCTTCCATGATGTGTTGGTTATTCAGAAGCATATTGTTTAGCCTCCATATGTTTGTATTTTTAATAGATTTTTCCCCCTGTAGTTGACATCTAATCTTATCGTATTGTGATCAGAAAAGATGCTTGAAATCATTTCAGGTTTTTTAAAAATTTAACAAGGACAGATTTATGGCTCAGGATGTGGTCTATCCTTGAGAATGTTCCGTGTGCACTTGAGAAAAAGTTGAAATCCATTGTTCATGGGTGAAATGCCCTATAGATAGCAGTTAGGTCTAACTGGTCGATTGTATCATTTAAAGCTGTGTTTCCTTGCTAATTTTTCATTTGGTTGATCTATCCATAGGTGTGAGTGGGGTATTAAAGTCCCCCACTATTATTGTGTTACTGTTAATTTCCCCTTTCATACTTGTTAGCATTTGACTTACATATTGAGGTGCTCCTAAGATGCATATATATATTTATAATTGCTATATCTTCTTGGAGTGATCTTTTGATCATTATGTAGTGTCCTTCTTTGTCTCATCATGGTCTTTATTTCAAAGTCTATTTTATCTGATATGAGTATTGCTACTCCTGCTTTCTTCTGGTCTTGATTTGCATGAAATATCTTTTTCCAGCCCTCCATTTTCAGTCTCTATGTATACCTAGGTTTAAAGTCAGTTTCTAGGGGTCTTGTTTTTGTACCCATTTGCCCAGTCTTTGTCTTTTGGTTGGAGCATTTAACTCATTTATATTTAAAGTAATTAGTGGTAAGTGTGACCTCATTACCATTTACTTTGTTGTTTTGGGTTCATTTTTATAAAACTTTTCTGTGTTTCCTGTCTAGAAAAGATCCTTTAGCATTTGTTGAAGAGCTGGTTTGGTGGTGCTGAATTCTCTCAGCTTTTGCTTTGTCTGTAAAGCTTTTGATTACTCCTCATAGCTGAATGAGATCCTTGCTGGGTAGAGTAATCTGGGTTGTAGGTTTTTCTCTTTCATCACTTTTAAGTATGTCCTGTCATTCCCTTCTAGCCTGAAGAGTTTCTATTGAAAGATCAGCTGTTATCCTTATGGAGATCCCCTTGTGTGTTATCTGTTGCTTTTCCCTTGCTGATTTTAATATTTGCTCTTTGTGTTTGATCTTTGTTAGTTTGATTAATATGTGCCTTAGGTTTATCCTGTTTGGGACTCTCTAGGTTTCTTGAACTTGGGTGGCTATTTCCTTCCCCATTTTAGGAAAGTTTTCAACTATCATCTCCTCATGTATTTTGTTATATCCTTTCTTTTTGTCTTCTTTTTCTGGGACACTTATGATTCAAATGTTGGGTCATTTAACATTTTCTCAGAGGTCTCTGAGGTTGTTCTCATTTCTTTTAATTCTTTTTTTCCCTCTGCTTCTTTTATTTCCACTATTCTATCTTCCACCTCACTTATCTGCTCTTCTGCATCAGTTATTCTACTGTCAGTTCCTTCCAGAGTGTTTTTATTCTGTTATTGCATTGTTTGTTATTGATTGACTCTTCTTTATTTCTTCTAGGTCCTTGTTAAGTATTTCTTGCATCTTCTCAGTCCTTGTCTCTAGTCTATTTATCTGTAACTCCATTTTGTTTTCAAGGTTTTGAATCATCTTTACTATCATTATTCTGAATTCTTTTCCAGGTAGACTGTCTATCCCCTCCTCTTTTGTTTGGTTTGGTGGGTTTTTTATCATGTTCCTTTGCCTGCTAAATATTTCTCTGCCTTTCATTTTGCTTAGATTGCTGTGTTTCCAGCCCTTTCTGCAGGCTGGAAGTTTGTTGTTCCTCTTAATTGTGGAATCTGCTCCCTGTGAATGGGACTGGAGTAGTAGCTTGTCAAGGTTTCCTGGTTGGGGGAGCTTGCCTCTGTGTTCTGGTGGGTGGAGCTGGATCTCCTCTCTGGAATGCAATGAAGTGTCCAGTTGTGAGTTTTGGGGTGTCTATAGGTTTGTCATGGCTTTGGGCAGTTCATCTTTTAATGCTCAGAGTTGTGTTCCCGTTTTGTTGGAGAATTAGCATGGTGTGTCTTTCACTGGGACTTGTTGGCTCTTGGGTGGAGCTTGGTTTCAGTGTAGGTATAGAGACTTTTAGGTTAGATCTTATCTATTGATGTTTCCTGGAGTCAGGAGTTCTCTGATCTTCTAAAGTTTCGGAGTTAAGCCTCCTGCCTCTGGCTTTCGGTCTTTCTTTTACAGTAACCTCAAGACTTCTCCATCCATACAGACCAGAAGACAAAACTCCTAAGTTAATTATGAAACAATTCTCTACAGCCAGGAATACCCAGAGAGCATATCCTGTACTTGTTTCTCTTAATTTTTCAAAATTCTGAAGGAGTCCCCTCTGTCACTGGATTAGCAATTTACAGGTGTTTAACATGAGGGATGGGTCATGCTTATGCTGCAGACTTGCAGAAATTTTCATATAACTCAGTTTTTTGAAGAGTTTTTTGAGTCTTTTCTTCACCCCAGTGAATAGAGCCTGGCAGTTGTTGGGTTGCTCACAATGGAGAGTTCACTTCTAGCTGTTTACTGAGACTGACCCATGCTTACACATCAGTGGGATGGCTAAACTGAATCTTGCCTGCTCTGTTTCTTAAAGCCAAACCAGGTCCAGGGACCCTGCAGCCATTAGCCCAGGTGTTCCATTACTGCTTTTCCAATCAAGAGATTATGGCCATGCGACTTAGATTGCCTCTCCTCTCCAGGCAGCAGTACATTCTGCCAGCCTTTTCTGAGATCTACAGCCATTAGTAATCTTTCTGCACTTCTTCTGCACAATTCACTGCTTTTGCACTTACTTGTGATTCTTAATTGCAGCTGTCTCTTGGGTTTCAGTAAATATTTTGTTTGCCTTTGATTTTTTCCTTGTTGATTTGTTGTTATTTTCTGTGAAGGAAAGGTGAACATTGGACTTTTCCATTTTCAAGCCAGAAGTTTTCATGGGGATCAAATATTCTATTAATAGAATTTTGACTGCACACTTTGAAGATATTAAGCAATAAATATCAAGATAAAATTATGATCTTGTTTTTCCCTTCTTACTTGCATCAAGCTTTCTCAGCTCTATAATAGGACATGTGACTTAATTAGCCCAGTAGTTACTTTTTCATACATCACGACAGATTGTTTACTGAACTTTATTCAAAATATATTTAACTTATTTTCAAAATTCCAAAGTCCACCAGCAAGAGGATTATGATCCTAGGTAATTTTAGTATACTAATTGGGAAAGAGGGACATTTTAAAGTATATTTTCCACCAATTGTTGATGCCAGTAATCATTTTACTGATTCAGTTGTTCAAAAGCATTAGATGTTTATTTTAACAAAGAGTATATGAACAATTCATTCGTTTCCAAAATATACTCCTGGATATTCTTTTAACCTTTAAAATGAAAAAATTATTAGATCTAAACACACTGACTTTGATGTTATCCTTAATATAGCCAATAAGACCCAACATGGACTACACCCTATTAACTTTGTGATCCTGTCTCCTGTTTTTCTTGCCTGCCCTGCATTCATTCTACTCCAGCTATACTGGCTTCTTTGTTATTCTTCAAGCATGACTAACTTATATTAGACTTGAAACCTCTTTTGCATTTGCTGTTCCCTATAGCTAGAATTCCTTTCCTCATGTTTGCATGGCTTACTTCTTCAAGTTCTTCAGTTCTCTGCCCAAATGTTACCCTGGCAGTGACATTTTCTCTGAGTATTCAAAAAGCAACATTAATCTTCCCAAGCTCTACTCTCACCTTTTGGTCTCCCTGGTTTCCTTCATTGTTTTTTCCTACAGCTGTATTTAACTTTCTAATATACTCTGTCACCTGGTGTCCCCTATTAATATAAAAGCCTCATGAGAGAAGGACTTTTCTTCGTTTTATTCACTGCCATATCCTGGATCCCTATCACAGTTCTTGGAATATTTTAAATGCTCAATAAAATGTTTGTTGATTGAATAAGAGTATTGTATGTACCACTTAGTCAAAAAACAGTTAATCACTTTTACAGTCAGCAGTGCAAATCAACTTTTAAGTTGTTACAATAATTTTAATTCAATACAATAACCACTTTGGAAGCAGAAGCTAAATATCCAGTATATCAGCTGGAATTCTTTAATTTGTGAGTAAAAGATTCATTTAGCCAAAACTGGACCATGTCACCAGCCTACCTGAAATTGCTTAAGGTAAAATTCAAATAATTTGAATCAGGAAGCTGGCTTTGTTTCCATTGTGTTTATGTCAACTTGAATGAACAGCAGCTCTAGAACTATATTCTCTCTGTTTTTAAGTCTTGAGAGAAGGATCAGGTCCAGTTTACCAGTAGCTTCAGCTTCACCCAATCCATAACGTCCTGCTACAGGGACTTATTAGCCTCAGATAGTCAGTCCATCAGCCAGTTAGTGTTGCCATGTCCAGCAGTACTCTGACTGAGGGATAAGCTCATGCCTAGGCCTTGAAGTTAGGAGTTTCCAGGGGCACATAGTCTGAGAGTGGGGAAGGAAGAGATTAAACAATAAGACAAAAAACAAACTAAATACTATACAAAATATGTAGATGTTTGATAAATACTGATTGTACATTTTATGGTCATTTCCCCTCACAATAATTCATTTCTCTTCTTAATACTTGCAACTTATAAATGCTTGCTTCACTTTCATTCAAATGCTGGAGACTTTAAAAATGTTTTAAATTTAACTCGGTTTTTGTTTAAGATCTTCAGATAATTGTCCTTCCTCTTCTCCTTTTGTAAAAGAAAGTTAATTGCAGTCAAGAGATAGTGTTGTGGCAACTTCATGGAGTTTTCTGGGTCAGTAGGGAAAATAAAGTCAGTCTTGGTGGGAATCTTGGATGCCTTGTCCTACAAAGGAGAAAGTTGCTACCTATCTTCTAATCATGGTCACAATTAAGGTTAGGTTGTCCAGATTGTTGGTCAAGACATCATTCTACCAGAAGTACCAGGATATTGCTGCTGCTGCTACTGCTGCTAAGACGCTTCAGTTGTGTCCGACTCTGTGCGACTCCAGAGACGGCAGCCCACCAGGCTCCCCCATCCCTGGGATTCTCCAGGCAAGAACACTGGAGTGGGTTGCCATTTCCTTCTCCAATGCATGAAAGTGAAAAGTGAAAGTGAAGTCGCTCAGTCGTGTCCAACTCAGTGACCCCATGGACTACAGCCTACCAGGCTCCTCTGTCCGTGGGATTTTCCAGGCAAGAGTACTGGAGTGGGGTGCCATTGCCTTCTCTAGGATATTGCTACAGTCTGTAAACTGTATTAGAAATCTAAAATGATTTTTAAAGTTGTATTTCATGAAGTATTGTATGTATGTTGTTGAAAGAGCCATTTTAAAAAGCGCCCCAACCCTTGGAATGAGGCCTCAAGCCCTGGGAAGGCTTAAGTATAATTAGCAGGTATTGCAAATGGTGTATAATAAACCACCCACACCTTATTGGCTAGAAGCAGCAAGCATCTATTCCTATATTCAGAGGTCTTCCAGTTGAGGTTCAGCCTGTGTAAGAGGGCCTTCAGCTGGGTTGGCTCTAAGTTGAGGATTCACTTCTGCACAACATGCATGCCTTTTGGGACCCAGATGAAAGGGACATCGATGGCCAGGGCCATGATGACTGCTTCACAGAAAGCAAGAGGAAACATGTGAACTTCTTTTGGGTCCTGGCCTGGAAGTTTCACATTGTCACTTCCTTCTGTATCTTGTTGACTAAAGCAAGTCATGTACCAAGTCTATGGTTTGAGGAAATATCCTATATGTCTAATGGCAGAAATTGGAGAGTCTCAGGGCTGAAGGTGTGATATATAATTCTAACATAGAAGGCTGTGAAGAATTGGGAACATAGGTTCAGTTATCCCCAGTAACGAGAGATACATGCTAAATCACTTCTGAATTGAGGTTAGGAGTTACAGGATGCATGTTCTGCTGAGTGAAGTTTATAGATTAGGTCTTGTGTTAGGGTGCTCCAGAAAAACAGAATAAGTAGGAAGTGTGTATACATGTGTATGAGATACAGATAGGTAGAGACAGATAGATAGATGATAGATATAGATGTAGGTTAGATATGATTTATGATTATGTAGGCTGACAAGTTCTAAGATGTGCAGAGTGAGTAGGCAAGCTGAAAACCCAGAAGAGCTGCTGGTGTAGTTCTGTTCTGAAGGCTGGTGGGTTCCAACCCTAGGAAGAACCAGTGTTTCAGTTCAAGTATGAAGGCAGGGGAAAAAAGCCAGGGTCCTAGTTTGAAGGGCAACAGGCAGGAAGAATTCTCTTTTACTCAAGGTAGGTGGGAGTAGAGGGGGAAAGTCGGTCATTTTGTCCTATTATGACTTTCAACTGATTAGATGAAGCTTATTCACATTAGGGAGGGCAGTCTGCTTTACTGTCTACAATTTAAACATTAATCTGATTTTAAAACAACACACCAGATATTGACCAAATATCTGTTCCCCAGTCCAACTGATACATAAAATTAGTTTCTATGTTTTGGGTTTGGTTTTGTGTTGATTTTTCATGACAAAAAAAAAAAAGAGAATCTGCATGAGTACTCCTCTTTCTGTCTTTTTCTTACTGAGTTCTCAACCTCTTTTCCAAATAGGAAGCCAGCCAAACTTTGAAGAATATAGGTTTCAAGAGATGCCCAATTATTAGTCTTGAGCACCCATGGATCTTGGTCTGGCTTTGTTCCTAAGGTTTGTGCATGTGGCCCTCAGTAACTCAAGAGAATGAAAGTTCCTTTTCCTTCAAGAGAGAACCATACTCTGTGGGCATCTGAAGTCTTGATTCACATGACCTCATTTGGAACTCAGCATTAAAACAGTGGGTAGGGATCTCTGAGGCTACTTAATAGTATGCTGGTGCCTGACATTTCTTCTTGTGGGTGTGGTACATAGAAGTTGTGGTGATATTTTTGCTGATTCTTTTATGGTGAACTGACTTGTGAGTCAATAGGTAGATTTTATAATTTTCTTATTCACTTGCATAATAATAGGAATGTCCAAAGGATAGGTTGAAGAAGCCACACCTTGCCTTTAGAATAACAAAGTATCTGAGTTAAAATGTTATCTTTAGATTCTGATGCTGGGAGGAATTGGGGCAGGAGGAGAAGGGGATGACAGAGGATGAGATGGCTGGATGGCATCACCGACTCGATGGACGTGAGTTTGAGTGAACTCTGGGAGTTGGTGATGGACAGGGAGGCCTGGCATGCTGCAACTCTCATGGGGTCACAAAGAGTCAGACATGACTGAGCTACTGAACTGAACTGAACTTAAAGGTGGGATTGGGGAACCTAAGTATGTGAAATGTCAAAGGAGAAGACCCAAAAGGTTTCAGTACTGTCCAAAGAAAAATGATGTAAATTTAATGAATAGTAAAGACCATATAGTTATTTTTTTATGGTTGGCTTTAAGGAGAAGAGTTACATATGAGATCCTATTGGAAGTTCCCAGAGAAATAAAAATAATCACTTTATCCCTCTGCTTAAAGAACTTGTAGTTTGGTTTGATTAAAGGATAAAGAGCCAATGTATGAAGATGAGACTAAAAGACAGCTCTGGCTGTGTAACACTGAGGGCCTTTATCATGAAGCCAGTGAGGGTGAACCTTTATATATAGGTGGTAAGGACCCTTTATAATCTAAGATTAAGATCTCGATAAAATTAATTAAGCAGCAGAATGACAGAATTGGTAAGTTTCTGGAAAAGTTGCATTGGTGGTAGTAAGAAGGACAGATGAAGTCTTTATCAGAATTTTTGAAAGATTTAAGCATTGAAGTTTCTGTGGGAGCTCTTTATGCAGTTGAAACTAATACAGAAAGCATATGCAAATGTTGAAACTAAAAGAACATTTAAAATGTAAATGTCATTATTATAACCTCCTTCCAGAGATTCTAATTTTTAAAATCTGGACAAATTTGTTGAACCTAAGCTCTCCTCATATTTTGTATTTTTTTTATTGGCACCCTAAGAACAGATTTTACTATAAGTGGGTAATATAGTGTTCCATCAAAATTTGAACTAAAGCAATAGCAGTGGGGATGCACAGACAGGAAATTTTAAAAAGTAGAGTTGAAAGAAGTTAGTGATTAACTGGCAGGGGAAAGGGTCAGGGATTTGCATGTTTCTAGTTTAGAACCATGGGAAAATTAAAATGAAAGCCATAGGAGAAAGCAACATTTGGAAGCATATTAAACCTGAAATGTAGATGAATTCTTACTGTATCATATAGAAGTAGTTTGGAAACAAGTTTCCTAGTGGTAGAGATTTTCTTTCTAAATTTATATGGACTAAGTTTATGTCGTTAATAATGGCAATTCAAATAACTTCCAGAACCTAACACAAATTTGAGATAGAGAATCAAAATTTTACCTTTATATTATCTAGACAGCTTTTTGATGACAGATATCTAATTATTTGGAGAAAATCTAACTTTCATTACCAAGTTGCAAGCATTATGATTTTAGTCAATTGTGTAATATTAGTTACGCCTATCAATGATTTCACCTCCTTCAGCCACAGATGAATGTGGAACCAAATAGTTTCAGAATTCTAAAGAGCTCACTTCTGCTACAAAATTGTGAAATCCCCTTCATTAATTCGACGAGTGTTTCTTTGGCACAGTAAACACACACAATCTGTAAGTAGCCCTGATACTTGCTATAGTGTATGAAAGAATCTAGTCCATTCTTTATGTCCTAATACATCTTTGACCTGACCTATTATAAAATGCTGGAATTGAAAGAAAGCAACAGTAAAGTGGTGGGTGTTTTGTTTGGTGTTTGGTTGTTGTTTTTAATCTTATTGCCAATCATGGTACACTTTGAAATGTTGTTAATAAATATAAACAGACTTAAAAGAAGATATTCAGACTGACTTGGGATTTGGATTCTGACATAGAAACATGGCCTTTTCCCTCTTCTTTCTCCTTCTCCTACTCCTTCTCCTCTTCATCCTCTCTCTCTCCTCCTCCATGGGTGTTAAATACAAAAATTAAAAAAAAAATAGAATTTACTTCTTCACAGGTTCTTATAGCTGTTGATTTGCCTGTCTGCTGACATTGTTGTTCTTTACACTCTGGGGGAAAATCAGCGTGAAGACAGTGACCCTGTGTACTTGTTATAGGTGAGGGCAAACAGAAAATGATATTACTTGGTTGAACAGGGTAGACTGTCCCATGGAAGATAATAACAGCTGTCTTCTACTTTCTGTTTTTCTAAAAGACCAGTGAGGACTTAAAAGGAGAAAGAACTGGAGAGGACAGTGATTACCTTAAGGATTAGATCTGTTACCCTGGTGAAGTCTGCAAATACTGTTTCTAGGTGATGGGTTGAATGTCTCTTCAGTAAAATGAATTTCAACTAAGGGATTAGCAGTAAATCTTTATAGGAAAATATCTCTCAGTTATTAATTATGACAATATGATTTCAATAAAAATGGATATTGTTTCACTCATTAACTGTGTTGTTACATAAATATTATTTTAAAAGATCAGAAAGAATATACTATTTGTTGAAAAAGTTCAAATTTCTGAGTTTTATCACAAGTTTAGCTCTTTTATTTAAAATTAAATCATCAAAAAGGATTCTTTTAATGAAACACAGCATTTTCCTGGCCTTCCTAGTGAATTTACAAACTGAAATATTTTAAGTGTTTTATCAAAAATATGGTAGATATAGGTTTCATAAATGTCTCATATATTGCTGTATCCTTCTGTTGGCATTTTTTATTTTTAAAAAGTAATCAAAAATGCATTGTGAGCTCAAGGAATAGCATATATGCTTCAGGTTAGCACAGTAATGTCTCTGACCTTTAAACCTGATGCAACTGTTCTAACAGCTCTTTGAGAAAGGACACCAAATACTGAAGAAATTGGAAAGGTTAACAAAGTTAGTGGACAAAATAAACTTGATACTGAGAATGAACTTTCACATGTAGCAAAAAAATAAACACTATTCTCTTAGGCTGACCATCAAAGGATGTTTAAGATGCCTATATGCTTCTTAGTGCTAAGTTCATACTCTCTTTTGAGAATTGTTTATACAAAGGGTTACTAAATTCATTATAAATTCATAAGAGCTAATATGTATGGGATCATTGTAAAACAATTGAAGTCTCAGCACCATGGCAGTGGCAATATACTTAAGAACTTGCTATTCTTTCAAGTCATTTTCATGACATCCAAATATGAGGCCCCTATGTAGACCCCAGTGAATTATTCCCCTATGTAATTTACAGAATTTGGGTCCAAAATATAACCTGTATGCTTAGCTACTACAAAGTAATGTAAAGCCTGACTTCTGTTACTGACACATTTTGGAAGTTCACAGCTCAGGCTGACTCTATAATGGGAATTAGGTATTAAATTATTTTTCTTTTGTAGAAATAGTATAGAGAAAAATTATTGTAGAAGCTCTCTATCACCTGGAACATAGTGTGGAAAGTCTCTTAAAACACTCTGAGATGGTAAGTGAGTTTTTGACTAGTTACCACTTATCATCTACAGAGTTTCCTTGACATTTCCTGAACACTGCACATCAGTATATAGATGTAATGATGGTTCCTCTCTCCTGCACACAAGTGTCCCTTAAGAGAAATCAGTTCAGTTCAGTCACTAAGTCATATCCCACTGTTTGTGACCCCATGAATCAAAGCACACCTGGCCTCCCTGTCCATCACCAACTCCTGGGGTTCACTCAAACTCATGTCTATCAGTCGGTGATGCCATCCAACCATCTCATCCTCGGTCATCCCCTTCTCCTCCTGCCCCCAATCCCTCCCAGCATCAGGGTCTTTTCCAGTGGTCAACACTTTGCATGAGGTGGCCAAAGTATTGGAGTTTCACCTTTAGCATCAGTCCTTCCAAAGAACACCCAGGACTGATCTCCCTTAGGATGGACTGGTTGGATCTCCTTGCAGTCCAAGGGACTCTCAAGAGTCTTCTCCAACAACACAGTTCAAAAGCATCAATTCTTCGGCGCTCAGCTTTCTTCACAGTCCAACTCTCACATCCATACATGACCACTGGAAAAACCATAGCCTTGACTAGATGGACCTTTGTTGGCAAAGTAATATTTCTGCTTTCCAATATGCTGTCTAGGTTGGTCATAACTTACCTTCCAAGGAGTAAGTGTCTTTTAATTTCATGGCTGCAATCACCATCTGCTGTGATTTTGGAGCCCAAAAAAATAGTCTGACACTGTTTCCACCATTTCCCTATCTATCTGCCATGAAGTGATGGGACCAGATGCCATTATCTTCATTTTCTGAATGTTGAGCTTTAAGCCAACTTTTTCACTCTCCTCTTTCACTTTCATCAAGAGGCTTTTTAGTTCCTCTTCACTTTCTGCCATAAGGGTGGTGTCATCTGCATATCTGAGGTTATTGATATTTCTCCCGGCAATCTTGATTCCAGCTTGTGCTTCTTCCAGCCCAGCATTTCTCATGATGTACTCTGCATATAAGTTAAATACGCAGGGTGACAATATACAGCCTTGACGTACTCCTTTTCCTATTTGGAACCAGTCTGTTGTTCCATGTCCAGTTCTAACAGTTGCTTCCTGACCTGCATATAGGTTTCTCAAGAGGCAGGTCAGGTAGTCTGGTATTCCCATCTCTTTCAGAATTTTCCACAGTTCATTGTGATCCACACAGTCAAAGACTTTGGCATAGTCAATAAAGCAGAAATAGATGTTTTTCTGGAACTCTTGCTTTTTCGATGCTCCAGCGGATGTTGGCAATTTGATCCCTGGTTCCTCTGCCTTTCTAAAACCAGCTTGAACATCTGGAAATTCACAGTTCACGTACTGCTTAAGCCTGGCTTGGAGAATTTTGAGCATTACTTTACTAGCATGTGAGATGAGTGCAACTGTGCAGTAGTTTGAGCATTCTTTGGCACTGCCTTTCTTTGGGATTGGAATGAAAACTGACCTTTTCCAGTCCTGTGGCCACTGCAAGGTTTTCCAAATTTGCTGGCATATTGAGTGCAGCACTTTCACAGAATCATCTTTCAGAATTTGAAATAGCTCCACTGGAATTCCATCACCTCCACTAGCTTTGTTTGTAGTGATGCTTTCTAAAGCCCACTTGACTTCACATTCCAGGATTTCTGGCTCTAGGTGAGTGACCACACCATAGTGATTATCTGGGTCGTGAAGACCTTTTTTGTACAGTTCTTTTGTGTATTCTTGCCACCTCTTCTTAATATCTTCTGCTTCTGTTAGGTCCATACCATTTCTGTCCTTTATCGAGCCCACCTTTGCATGAAATGTTCCCTTGGTATCTCTAATTTTCTTGAGATCTCTAGTCTTTCCCATTCTGTTGTTTTCCTCTATTTCTTTGCATTGATTGCTGAAGAACGCTTTCTTATCTCTCCTTGCTATTCTTTGGAACTCTGCATCCAGATGTTTATATCTTTCCTTTTCTCCTTTGCTTTTCTTTTTTTTTTAATTTTTTTAATTTTATTTTATTTTAATTTTTTTGAAATTTTTATTTTAACTTTAGTTTACATTACTGTATTGCTTTTGCCAAACATTGACATGAATTCACCACGAGTGTACAAGCGTTCCCAAACATGAATCCCTTCCCACCTCCCACCCCATAGCATCTCTCTGGGTCCTTTCCTTGCACCAGTCCCAAGCATCCTGCATCCTGCATTGGATATCGACTGGTGATTCATTTCTTACTTGATAGTGCTTTTCACTTCTCTTCTTTTCACAGCTATTTGTAAGGCCTCCTCAGACAGCCAGTTTGCTTTTTTGCAGTTCTTTTCCATTGGGATGGTCTTAAGAGAAATATGCCTGACTAAATCTCACCAGAGCACTCAATGTTATTTTTTGTAATGAGAAATACAGGTTAGAAACTCTTCCTCCCCACCTCCCATATCAAGAAAATAGTGTTTACATGAAAAGAAAAGCAAAGGGCAGACAAGAATGATCATATCTGGTTTTGCATTTAAAATCCAATCCTTGATGGCCTAAAAAAAATAAAACTTCAGGTGGTCTTAGTTTTTAACTCAACAAAATTCCACTTGTTATATAACTCATCTTACTAATTTATTGTTGGCCTTTGAAAAAGCCTCTCCATTTTGCCAGTCTTCCAAAGTATTGGTTGATGTGGCTAGCAGTCTTTCAGAAAACACCAGGATTAACAGGGTATTTGCACACCTGCAAAGCTCATTTAATGACTAAAATTGCAAATACTGCACAAGTAAAACAAAAATATGTATATTTTAAGTTAGTTAGTGACCACAGCTATATAACACTATGTAGACAACCAAGAATGTATGCCTATATATTATGTATTCCAAAGCATAAGTTTTGATTGATAATTTTTCCATGTCAAAAACACTGTGATTTGCTGGTGGAGATGATAAAAATCCTTAACAGAAATGGGCAATTTTATGAGAAAATGACAGAGCAGCAAAAACATTAAGCTTTGATTTTAGGGGTCTTAAAAGATGAATGAAAAGAGAAGAGAGTACATGTAAATAAAGATGGACAGCATAGCTGATTATTTTCCTAAGGACTTGCATTCTGAGGCGTTACCATGCATAAATGAACTAAGCATATCATTTCCCTGGAAGGTTCTCTCCCAGGATGGCTCCCACCTCTCATGTGTAGTTTTTTAAAAGCGTGTTTGATGAAGAGATTTTCATTTTGATGATTGCTAGCTTTCTTGAAATTTCTGTCTTACAAAATGGTTTTCAGCTGAAAGCTGTGTTCTCACCAGGAGTATGACTTTCTAAAAAGATAATTTCTCAAGGGCTAAATGAGATAGAGAGGGATTATGTTTTATGAACTGAAATTAAAACCAGAGCAATCCACACCATATAGGAATCTGACATTTTCTCCGCTTCTGAAGCCCATCATAGGTATAACTAATGGATTAGAGAACTTGGATGTGGCGTCAGAGTCTTCCTTGATTCTGGACTGCAGGCAGCCACAATTAAGCTCTTAAGCTGGCACAAATGGTGAAATTGATTTGCCATCCTGCATAGATTCATGTTCTAAGCTTTAGTACGTACTCTTACTCTCTTCCATGGAGATGATAGCATCACTCCCTGCTTCTCTCGCGTAAGGAGTCCTTAGGGAATATATAGAGACATAATTCATCTTTCCTTCTAAAGCTATAGGACTACCCAATGATAAACCCATTATGATGAAAAGATGCTTTATCAAATTTTCCCTAGCATATTTTCTATTTTATTTCTAGATCACTATTGTTCATCCTATGTTCACTGTAATAAAGTTACTCCACTTTTGAATTAATAAAAAATGAAATTCTGTAAGATCTTAGGTTTTATCTGTGAAGTTACCATAGTTTTTACTACTGATAAGTTTTACTGTAGGTGCAGGAAAAGAAGAAATAATATTTGCTCATAAATAGATGTGTTTGATGCTATTGATTTAAGGGAGAAAATAATCCTGAAAATTCACACCTCATGGAAATTAGTATCTAATGTATTAATATTCTGCTTATAGTTTTCAAAACATAAGCACTTTGCTACCTAAATTTTCAGCATTATTTGAGAATCAGTTTGCAACTTGGAAAACCCATGGGCTTTCTAAATTGTGACAAGTGAATGGGTGTTAAGTTACAGATAAAAGGCTGTAAATAAATGGAGATCCTCCCCGTGAGTGGGTTTTAGAGCACATCTGCAAGTTGAAACCTAGATCCAGCTTGAGCCTATGTTTTCCCCAGTGTGACTCACGCCATCATCGCCCTGTTTGTGTTATTACTGACTCTGAACTATGCGAAACACTCCCAACAGTTGGGATTCCTTTTGGAACACAGACAAACAATCCAGATCTTCCAGTTCACATTATGTGGTTGGGCCTGAGACTGTTAGGATGACAGGGAGGGAAAACCTGAAGGCGGTCTGTGGTTTTGGGGTGTGGTGTTATGGAGTTGGTGGTAACTAACTAGGGTGTTAGTTAATATAGGAAGATACTCAAGTTTCATCCAGTGTAACTACCACAACAAAATCCCCTCTGCCCAAATCGCTTCCCTCCCTTCATTCCTCCTGCCCTCTCTCGCTACCACCCCCCCCATACTTACTAGCCAGCTAACCTTCCTGCCAATGTAACTTGAAGTAGATTACCTTAGGTAAACTAGAAAAACAATTTCTCTAAAGTTTTTCATCCTTCCAGTCTAACCCACCTGAAGTTTAAATTAAAAGTCATTCTAATTACAGATACTTATTTTATTCAATTTAGTAGGAACTGCAGTTATCTCATCATCTCTTCTTACCAAAACCCTTGAACTCTTTAAACGCCATTGCCACAAAATTGTTCTGATAAATAGCTTTCATCACTTTTTAAAAATCATTGCCTTTGTTTTCCACTTTTTTTGGCTTTTAAAATATAGTTCACATACTATAAAACCCACCATTTAAAGTGTACAATTCAGTGCTTTTTAATATTCACAGAGTTGTGCAAACTTTACCACTGTCTAATTCCAGAATATGCTCATCATCCAATAGAGAAACCCTTTACCCACCAGCAGTCACCCCCCTTTCTCCCCTCTGGAAGCCATTAGTCTACTTGCTGTCTCTATTCTGAACATTTCATATAAGTAGAATCTAAAACATGTGGCCTTTTGTGACTGGCTTCTTTCACTAGGGATAATGTTTTCAGTGTTCATCTATTGGCTGAATAATATTCCATTGTATGGATATTCTAATTTTATTCATCTCTTTGTCATTTTATGGACATTTGATAGGGAAATGATTTTCCTTCTCCCTCCCTTCTGCCTCATGTTATTTTGGGTTTTGTTATCCTTATGATATTTGTTATAAGTTACTTGATTTCACACATGGAAAATCCTAGTATTAGCTTCTGAACTAGTGCTTCTCAAACTTTAATGTGTGTATAAAACACATAAGGCTCTTTTTGAAACAGACTCTGGTTCAGTAGGTCAGAGGTGAATCCATGATGCTAAGAAATTCCCAGCTGGTGATGATGCTACTGAAATGTGGCCTATTCTTGAGTATTAAGAATTCAAACCACATGTTCCATTGAAAAGGAATGTTATAAATAGGTTACTTTATGCTGGACACACTTGAAGATGCTTTCACAAGTTTTACTTAAATATTTTATTAATAGCTATTGAATACATGTCAACTGGTTTCATAGAAGATTTAAGTGAGCTATATTACAATAGTTTAAAAGAGAGGTTGGCAACCTCAGGGCTGTGATTTTTTGCCTGCCACCTTTTTGGTAAATAAAGCTTTATTAGAACATAGCCACACCCTTTCATGTGTATGTTGTCCATAGCAGCTTTAGACTTTACTCAACAACAGAGTTGAGTAACTGTTACAGTAACCTTATGGCTTGCTAATTATGACAAAGGCCACATGGCCTACAAAGCCTAAAATATTATTATCTAGCCCTTTACAGAAAAAAAAAGTTGCCAGCCCTGGTTTTAAGACATACTACATTATGAAACAATTTAAATCAGTTTACTTAGGCAAATCCAACTAAGCCTAAAAAACTTATAGAACTGCAATAACTCACCAAGTACATTTAATCAAGATGAAATTAATGTTCATCAAGAACATTTCATATATATACAACTTTCAAATGATGGTGCAACTGAAAAATAAAAGTACAGTAAATATTTTAAGTCCCTTGAACATTTAAAGTTCAGTTTAACTCTCTGTCAATTGTTTGAATGCACCCAAACAGCTGAGTATGGTGGGAAGTAAGACAAAAGATAGATAGTCACACAATAATTTTTTGATCACTAAACCCAATCCAATCCTCAGTGAATCACAGTAATTATTTCCCTATTTGCATTTGCATGCTGTCAGAGGACTATCCATGCCCTTTCCTCTCTGCTTAAACTTCCAACACCTTCTCTCCTATTCCAGTCTTAGCTGAGGACCACTTTCTTTCTACTAAGACAATAAGATCTGGGGGAAGAGGACATCCATTTCTTCTGTCACTGCATCGTATCCTAGCTTGTGTCGGTCTTAGTAAGCTGCTTTGTTCTTGTGTCACCAGATGAATTGTTATGCTCTTGACAAAGGCCAAACTCTTTGGTTGTGCCCCATATTCCTACTTCTGTCATCGACTTCAGAACATCAGGGCAGCCACCTCTTTCTCACTCATACATCATCAAATTTGGCCACCGCCCTAGATTTTCCCCGTCAGTATACAAACATGTTCTCATGTCTTTCATCTTCAAATAAAACAACGGGACCTTCTTGACTCTACTCGCCCCTCCATGTGCACACATTTCTTTCCTTCCCTTGACTGCTAATATCCTTGAAAGACCTGTCTACTTTTTTTCCTCCAGAATTCTCCTTCCATCCTCTATTGAGCCTGCCGTAACTGTGCTTTCATCCTCACCCTTCCCCTGAAATTGCTCTAATGAAGCCCACCAGTGACCTCCCCAATACAAACTCCTATGGCCATTATCTGTACTGAACTTGTCAGTGGCCGTTTACACAGATGAACACTCCCTTCTTTTGTAACATATTCATCCTTTGGTATCTAAGAGCCACACTCTTGTATGTCTTATAGTACTCCAGCCATTTTCTCCCACTCCCTTTTATTTTTCCTTCTCATCTACTTGGCCTCTAAACATGGATCCTTTTCCTTTCTTTGTCTACACCCCTTGGTGTATCATGGTTTCTAATACCACACACATTACGATGGCTTCAAGAGTTGAATCTGCACCCCTGTCCTGTGAATTCTGGAGTCTTAAGTCAACTGTTCCTGTACTGTCTCCATTTTGATATACAGTAGGTGTCTCAAATTTAACGTGCATACAACTAAATTGCTGACTTTCTCCCTCACCCCAAATCATATACTTCCATCGTATTCATCTCAGTGAATGGTAATTTCATCTTTTTACAGTTGCTCAGACCAGAAAGCTTGGAGTCATTCCCTCTTCTTCTTTCACACCCCCCATCTAATCCATAAAAGCATATTGTCAACACTTGCTGTAAAAATACATCTGGAATCCAACCATATTTCTTCATTTCTGCAGCCACCATCCTTGTTCAACTCACCATCATCTCTCACCTGGATTATTGTTATAGTCTCATAATGGGTGTCCCTGTTCTTCTCACCCTTTGCTAGTTTTCACTGCAGCAGCCAGTGATTCTAATAGAATATCATGGTACTTTATACATATTTCAGTAACTTCCCCTCTTGCTTAGAGTAAAAGCCAGTGTTTCTAATGGATCATAAGTAACTACACACCATATCTATGACTTTGTCCCCTGCTTCTCTCTTTTTTGCTCACTCAATAGCCTTGGCCACTGTACTTTGTCATGAACCTGCCAATCACATTCTTGTCATGGAACATTTGTACTTTTAGTTCAGTTTGCCAAGACTATGTCCCACATATTTACTTGACTCCCTTCATTTCCCTCAGATACTCTCTATTAAGACTTATTAACACTCTTTGACATAGTGTTCTTCATTATATTTTTGACACTCAAACTTTTATCTAGTTATTTTGGTTATTGTCTCTGTCCTTCAATTAAAATGTAAGTAAAATGAGATTAGGGATTTCTGTATTTTGTTTATTGTCATATTCCTGAGCTTGCCTGGCATATAGTAAGTATCAAATCTATGTGTTGAATTTATGATTTTCAAAATAAGTAAACTTTTTTTTTTTTTTCCCCCTTTGAGGGTATAGTTGGAGACCTAAACCCCCTTACTTCTAGATGTCAGGAATTTCTCTGGCAAAAACAATTTCAACTCAGTGTTATCTCTCCTCAAAGGGTGATCTGGGTGATGTTACTTGTCACTTGTCACTCTTCTTCATCTTCTTTTTTCCCTTTTTTTTCTCTCCTAGATAAAAAGACAGAGTGCTGACTTTTGCCATCATTCAAAAATACTTCAAGGGCTGTGACAGTGCTTTCCCCACAAAATGTCTTCTTATGTCTTTGGGTAACAGTCACCAGTGCAGCTCTGTGTCTGCCTTTGAATTTCTTTAACAAGAGAAACTCTTGTCATTATCTCAAAACACCCCATGTGTTCTGATTAAAACCAACAAAAAAAGAGACGCTTTTATCCTATAAAGAAGTCCTCTTTAGAAAAGGTTAGCTATTACAAGGGGAGCACTGTAGATTTGAAAAATCATTTTCCATTTTCAAAAAACAGAGTAGTAAGTTTTTAAATATCCTTAAAAGTTAAGAAGTCATGTTTCAAATCCTCTCCCAAAGGGGGTGTCTAGCCATTCCATTTTGTCTTATATACTGACTCTTTAATCTCTACCTATTGACAGATGAAGTCCCATTCAAATTCCATGGAGCAGTTGTAAATTTGTTTGTAAAAAATGAAGGTATTTAGCATCTGGTTAGGTGGATTAATATATTAATGATGTATTTTATGTTTATATTTTCTACATTTGGATTTGTATCTGTATTTAGAAACCACTGGTAAACTTGGTCAAGAAAAAGTCAATCTAAAAATTAAGACTGAATAATAAGTCAAACTTTTTGTTAAATTGCTCCCTTGCTTTGAGGAGCTTTGCCAGCACAAAAACCAGTCCGCAGTAGCCCCAGATAGTGGTTTTTTGGCTAAGTATCATATGATTAACAATATTCATATGTATTTCAAAGTACAAAAGCTGGCTATACTTTATACTTAATATAGAATTGTGATATTTAATATTTTTAAATGTTACCAAGGGATCTGACTTTTTTGAGTTGCTGTGATATAGATTCCTTGCTCTTACATAGAATTGTATTTATATTAAACCCCAAATCCCACCTTTTTGTGCACACATATAATTATAAGACTTCAATATCCATTTCCAAATTCCCTGTGCCAGCATGCTTTCCTTTCATATTTTATCAGGAGAAGAAACTATTTCTCCAAATGTGTGATTTCTGATAGTGCCCCTTGGTTGCTTGTTTTTCTTCTGCCCTGGCTTTATTCCAACACGTGTTCCTCTATACCATTTGTCTCTCTAAAGAATCCCTTTTTTCAACCTAAGGACTAACTTGCTTATGTCAATTAAAAAAAAAAATCAACATTTCCAGTTTTATACAAATTCTTTATGACCTATTTTAATGTTTTTACAATTAAAGTGTATTTGACTCATCTATGAGTTTAATCTGCTGATTTTTAACCAGAGTCTTAAGGGTTACTTTTAAAATCCATTTACCTGATTTTGAGATTAGAAAACAGGCCAAGTGAAAAGGTTGCTTTATGGGTCAGTTTACTGTGTGGATGGTAATAGTAGTAGTAAGTAATATATTTTAATTGCACTTTTATTTTATAATCTCTTTCAGAAGCATTGGCCTATTCATTATTGGAGACTGTTGTATAGTTCTGCAACAACCAGATTTTAGTTTATAATTATTGATTCTTAAAGTGGGTATTTTAGGCATGTTAATGGGAATGGGAAAATATTCTTCTTTGTCTTTCCACTATATAATTATCTTTAAAATATGTATAATCATATATTTACTATTTCTGTTTTTCTATAGCTATTCTTCCATTGATATCTGTCTAGGAATTCAAGAAAAACAATTTATAAGCAATCTTACAAAGATTTTTCAATAATTCCTTAACCATCAAATTCAATTTTAGTCCACATTCTTCCTGTATTCTCTAAAAATTTTAATACTGAAGCAAGCTTCTCTTGAAAATCTCTTCTCGTGACTTCTAAATAATAGTCTCCTATTTCTTTCTCTGGGTCTGGCTGATTCAATGATAAAAGGTCTTGGACCGTTCACCTTTTAATCAAGATTTTCTCCTTGAGTCCCAGTAACTCTTTGGTAATATCCTTAACCAATGGGCAGCCACTTTGTGAATCTGTGTCTGTGGCTCTATTCTTTTTCCTAAATTCTAGTTGGTCATGATGACCAGTAAAAAAAAATTTTTTTTACATGCCTCCCTTCAAACTCATTAATCTTTCCTAACAATTTGCTTCTTTATAATCCTTAAGCCATTCAAGTTTGAAAACTTAATCATCTTAATTTTCCTAGCTTCTTTTGTTACTTGTACCGCTATCTCCCAGATCCATTCTTTATTCACACATCAACTGCCCTGCCTGTTTTTGTTACTTTCTGTCTAAAATCATTGCAACAGCCTCTCATTTTCTCTTTTGTACCATCTTTTGTTTCTTCATTTAATTTCCCATATGTTCATCTACTCTTAAATAATGTTTCTAGTTTCAGATCTTATATCTGGACTCATGGACTCCGTCTCTTGAACTTCAAATTGGAAGCCCAGCTTCTGGAGGGAATATGCGTGTTAGTCTCTTTAACACTGTATGTTTCAACTCTGTTCCTCAGTATCACTCTCCATGAAGATGTCCTTGATCATTGTGGCTGGAAGTGATTGCTCTCCCTTCTGAACTTCCACATGATTTATTCCAGTATGATTTGCTTTCTTTGTTGGATAATTGCTATTTGTTGTGGGATTAAAAATTCATGGAGGATAGAACTCATGCTTACTTATCTTTGTAAGTCCTATAGTGACTACTCCAGTGCTTTGCTCATCACAGGTACATGATAATTGTTGAATGAATAAAGAAAGATCCCACATGCATTACATTTATACCACAATTATTTTATACATTATTAAAGAGTCCTTAGATTCTGTAAATATGAAAGATATTGCTTAACATAACATCATATAGTGTATGAAACAACTGATGTGTTCATATTTTGTTTTGGGCATATGGTTCTATAGCCTTATATTTTATGGGTATACCTAATCAAGAAGGGACACAAGTAAAGAGTAGAGAGAACTGTCATTCTGAAAGTTTCCTTCAAAGGCATAGTGCAAAAGGCCTGGATTTGGCATCACAAATCATTGTTCCCATCCTCCCCCACAACCACTACTGTCACCAAAAAGAAAAAAAAATCTTGTTTGTGAAACTTCAGCAATCCCATGTGTAAATCTATAGAAATTTGTCTCACTCTTCAGAAACAAGATAGTACTGGTCATGTTGTTGAATATCACCATATTATATAATGCTAAAAGATACAGTGTTGGGTGTTTATTATATATATGATTTCCAAGATTTATATATTACATATTTTTCAGGAAAGAAATTTGACAATTATTTTCTTTTTACTGTTTCACCTTATATCAGAAAATACTTCAACAGAATATGTTGCATAGGGGTTATTTTGAGTATAAACTGAAGTACAATTAATTAGAAGTTGCTGAAATGCTAGAAAAGTAATCCTAATTCTAAATGGGCTCCATCTGATGTTTGATTTCATTACTGACAAATTCAGAATGGACTTCATTTATTATGCTGTGAACATTCATTATTTTTGCAATGTATTGCACACACATTTCTATCCCTTCCAACCTATTTTTTAGTCTCAGCATTTCTATTTTGACATTAGAAAAATATACAACCAAAATCTATAAGACTTTGATTAAATGTTGATACAGCTGATTTCAACATAGCCAAAGCCAGTGACCATACATGGAATCTAAACAACAGCTAGTAATTACAATGTCAAAGGCATGTATACACTGTGAGTTATGTTTCATTGTCTGGCATGCAAATACAGTCTCCGTTTCCTTTACACTATGTCCAAAGTATAAAGAAAGCCAACCGAAGAGTTCTGTTTCGTTTACACAAAAGAACAAGGTTCAATCATGTTTGATAAGTTGCAAATTACTGGTAATACCACAAGTGTTGTTACAGCTGCTAAGAATGGTCAGGAGGATGTACAAAATGCAGCAAAGGCATGAATCAAAAGAAAAAATCTAAACAAGTTTGAATGATGGTGTATAGTATGGCTAACTTTAACTTCAGATGGGGCCTGGAAATGCCATATTGGGTGCAATGTGAGGTGCCTCATATGGGATCTGGCCTTGTGCAGATCCGCTGGGCTTTCAAATCTTTTGTGCAAATGAGGTGGCCTCCTCTTGTTTGCAGGCAAGCGTAACATTTACAAATCAAAATGCCTACAGTCTTATAATTTAAGATCTGATCAAGCAGGGACAAAGAAAAGGAATAAAGATGGGTGAAAATATTCAGAGACAATAGGAAACCATCTGAATTTTTCTCTGCAAAACTGAAACTCCTTTAAAAAAATCAGATCAAGTTGGTATAGTAAAAGAAAAAACAAACAAAAAAACCCAAACCATTACACTTCTCTGTGAACCTGAAGATCTGAAATATGAGAGTTTTGAAAGCCTCTAACACATTCTGAGATTTAAATTCAATAAGTGTTTATTAAATCCTACTGTATGCAGCAATTTCTCATTTCGTATATAACTTTCATCTCTGCTCCTCCTCTTTGTCAATCTAACAATTTAGGTTAAAGTGTTTTAGAATAAGAAGAAAGCTAAACCAAGCTCTGGGATAGTGAAAAAAGAGTCAGAAATGGTAGTTCCTATTCCTTGTTGAATTGTGAACTTACATACCTTGCTGAGCTCTTCTTGACTCTCACTTGAGCGCATGCAAAATGAAGAGGAATGAGTAAAATCAGAAGCTGCAAGTGAACAATCCTACAGCCAAATGTGGCTGCAGACCTCTTTGGTTGAAACCACAATCTGAATTAGGTTTAAATACTTAAAAGCCAGAATGTTTTACAGAAAACTCCAGATTTCTAGCTTCTCTTGACAGAATTGTAAAATCTGCCACTGCTAGGCTTGTCTTTCTACATGGTTAGGGGCAGCTAATTAGGTGTGCAGAGCACACAAGCTCCTCTCAAGGGCAGTCTTGAAGTGAAGTGAAGTGGCTCAGTTGTGTCTGACTCTTTGCAACCCTGTGGACTGTAGCCTACCAGGCTCCTCCGTCCATGGGATTTTCCAAGCAAAAGTACTGGAGTAGGTTGCCATTTCCTTCTCCAGGGTATCTTCCCTACCCAGGGGTAGAACTCAGGTCTCCCACATTGTAGGCAGATGCTTTACTGTCTGAGCCACTAGGGAACTCTTAGTATGCAGAGCACACAATCTCCTCTCAAGGGCAGTCTTAGAGGGATCATTTACGCAACCTGTCCTACCTTTTAATGACTTTTTCTTCTCTGAAATTTGTAAAACTATTTTTTTTAATTTGCCTTCAGAGTCATCTTATGATTATGCTATATTCATTAAGTAAGATAGAAGTTATTTATGTCTCATGAAGGCAGTTCTACAGTATTTCCCTACTACATAGTTATAATACTGTTACTTCTAGTAGCAGTGGGAATGCTCACAACAGTACTATAATGTAAGTTCCATAAGTATAGGACCTTACATTCTAAACCAGTGATTCTTAAGCTTTAGCACACATCACAGTCATCTGAGGGGTCAGTAGAACACAGGTTGCCAAGGGCAAACTCTACAGTTTCTTATTGGGTAAACCTGGAATGGAGCCCCCAAATATGCATTTCTGACATGGTCCAGGTGTTGCTGATGCCATTGAGAGAGTGACCACACTTTGAGAATGATCTTTGGCTTAAACATTGCTATATCCTCAGTGCCTACCAGATAGTAGGTGTAACTTATACTTATTTGCCAAAAGAATATACAGAAGTTGTATTATGTAAATGCTTTTACTCAGTGAAGTGATAAGGAAACTAAGCAATTTGGCTAAGGTCATATATCTACTAAATATTAGAAATAGGATGTTAGTCCTTGTACTTACATCATAGTATTATAACAAGGATTAAATAAGATAATACATGTAAAAGTACTAGGTTTGAATTAAGTGTACAATATATGTCAGATATTCTTATTTTACTGTGGAAATCTCTTGGACCATTTGACATACTTTAAGTTTTGGGCATAGTGCCCAAGCATTTCCACAAAAGCATTTTTTAAAAATTACTTTTTAATTGGAAGAAAATTGCTTTACAATATTGTATTGGATTCTGCTGTACAACAGTTCTAAAAGACACATGTACCCCAATGGTCATTTCGCACTATTTACAAAAACCATGACACAGAAGCAGCCTAGATGTCCATTGACAGACAAATAGATAAAGAAGATGTGGGGTACATATATATGATGGAATATTACTCAGTCATAAAAAAGAAAATTTGAGCCAGTGGTAGTGAGATAGCTGAACCTAGAGTCTGTTATACAGAGTGAAGTAAGTCAGAAAGAGAAAAGCAAATATCATGTATTAATGCATACATATGGAATCTAGAAAAATGGTACCAATGTACTTATTTGTAGGGAAGGAATGGAAACACAAATGTAGAGAATGGACTTGTGGACACAGTGGGGAAAGGAGAAGGTGGGGAGGGAGACTCCATGAAAGCTTTCTGTATGGCCCTACATTTAAACTGAATCACAAAGTCACCAACACTTTGATTCCCTTCCTAAAACATACTTAGCAATGAGGAGGGTATGCTGAAGGCTTATAGCTAGAAGGCTAGTGTGCAACCACACTACTCCTACCAACTGAATTTGGTGTTTTCCAAGAGACATTATGTTTATTTCTAACTTGTTTATTCCTGCTTTGGTTATTATTGTAATTTTAGTGAACACTGGGTAAATCTTTGAAATATGAATTTCAAAAGTAACAGATACCTAGGAAGACTGGAGGCTTTGGGAAGACTGTACAAGTTGAGTAGCTCTAATAAGATACTAAAATATAAGGTGTGAGTGAGGAAGCTGTAACAAAAAAAAAATCACCAAAGTGTTCACAAATTCTGCATTTATACTGCTTTGCATTTTAGATGATTTATTTAAAGGTGAAGTTCAGAGCTGAAAAAAAAAAAAACAGAACTGGGAAATTTCACTCAATCCATCATGGATGTGATTTGTGCAAAGAAAGAGAACACCAGCAATGAACCTACACACCAGAGGCCAGCCGACTATGGCTTAGATCAAAACTGGCCCATGGTCTGTGTTTGTGCAGAGCATGAACAGAGAATGGTTTTTAAAATTTTAAAGGGCTGTAAAAAGAAGGAAAGAGAGAAAGAGAAGAGGGACGAGGAGGAGGAGAAACAGGTGATGGTAGCCAAGGAGGAGGATAACCTAGAGCAGCAGCAGTGACAGAAGCCAAATGTGGTCCTAAAAACAAAAGATATTTACTAGCTAGTCTTTTTAAAGAAAAAGATCAGAAGACTCATCTTACACAATAAAAAGGACTTTTTCCCATTTTAGCAGTTTGTGTCTATGTATGTGTTGTGGTGTGTCTGACTCTTTTGGACCCCTTGGACTGTAACCTGCCAGGCTCCTCCATCCAATGGGATTTTCCAGGCAAGAATACTGGAATGGATTTCCATTCCTTTCTCCAGGGGATCTTCCCGACCCAGGGATTGAACCTGGGTGTCCCACATTGCAGGCAGACTCTTCACTGTCTGAGCCATCATACCTGTATGTCTTTAAAAAAAAAAAAGGGTCACCTTTAATTGATTTTTTTTCCTATTACTTAGCAAACTGTCTTTATCCCATGGAAAACAAGTTTTCCACTCTTCGAGTTGCTCAGAAAAATAACCACCTCGTTGTGCATTTACCTTACTGACTTCAGATCTGTTCAGCTCCCTTTAGTGGCAGGATTCTTCTGAGACACTCTCTAGCATTTTCCTCATCAGTCTTTTCTGAATAGAATCTGGTCTTGTGGACTGAGAAATCCCTTACAGATACTAGCAAACGCATACAACCCTAATGACGTCATAAAGTGTATTGATTGATTTATCCATCATGGATTGGGTGTCACCCTGGTGCCAGGCAATGTGCTTGTCACTGTTGCATTAGCTCCTCATACTATCCTCAGGGCCTTACTTCTGTACCAAGCTGAACGAAGGAAAAACTCTGTATTGGCTTTTTTCTTTCATTCCTGCATGGGTCCGTTACACAGCTAGTGTCCCTGCATGCATTGTTTGGAAGTATTTAATTTACTTCTGAATTACTTAGCTTGATGGAAGTATGACTTCGTTCATAGGCATCTTGACTAGGTGAGGTACTAGGAAAAGGTAAGCATGTAAACTTAACCTTCATACATGAGCCAATTTCCCCCAAATGTATGGAGGTACTGGTACTTTTTTGTGTAGCACAGAACCTTTAGGAAATGGTATTTTTTAAAAAAGACTTTTTAATCTCCAAGGTAAAATAAAAGTGTACTATAAAGCCATATGGAAATACTTTCCAACAGCTGTGCTGAGACACTGTACTGCTAATTTGCACAGTCCTTTTATGTAGGTTAAATGTATTTCTTTTACTAAATGCAGTTCCGAAGGCAAGGGTCTTATTAATTGCTAATGCTGCCCCTGGTATTCCGATATTCACTCCTAATTACATAAACCAGTATGCTACAATCTCAGTGAACCATTATTCTTCTGCTCTCAGATATTTGATCAGAAGGAATTTCACCTCTGGAACAACTTGTATTAGGTTAGCCCCCTGGGAAAGTTCTAATTTACAAGATACTTACTAAAAAAATCAAATCTATTTCAAAGAGATTACATTATAAATGTAAACTTCCTAATGAGCTTGAGTGAAATGCTGTAGGCTACAACTGGTGAACTTTGAAAGTTTTACCCTTTTCCTCTTCCTATATATATATTTTATGTAATCTGTATCCTAAAGGCCTGTAAAGAGACCAGCTGTTACTCACAGTGAACTGATGCTTGTAGCCAAATCCTTCATTTTCTCTGAAATAGGTGATGTTTCTCCTTTTATTCCTTTCATTAAAAAAAAAATATTTACTACTGATAAAAAGAGCTAACACATTTGTGATTATATACCAGATGGCAGGCTAAACACTTCTGCATAAAATACCTCATCTGATCTTCACAAGAAGGTGAGTAACTTGCCCAGGGCAGAATTTTTAAAAAATGTGGCTTGTCAGTTTGCTGGAACTTGAGATTTTAAAAGAAATAATAAAATCATGAAGATGTCTGAGATGGAAACTATTTGATTTTTTAAAATATTAATATCTATCATTTAGAGATCAGAATACTGACTTGTATGGTTTTGGAGTCCTTTACTTTGAAAATATGAAACAGATGAAAATGAGTCAAAGTAAAGTGACTGATATCTTACTCTATTCTTACATTTATTTTTATTGAAAATCTAAGGATAGTTTTTGAGTAATTAGTGATCCTAATAATACTGTCAGTTGACTGATAAATGCCTTCTACACAATTACCTATGACTCTGACTATAGCACATGACAATATTTATATCTGGCACTAAGCTCTTCCCAAAAGTCCACCATTCTTTCAGGTCGCCTGGGTTTAAGTTCCAAACTAATCACCGTTATTACATGTATGACTGGACAAATGTTTCCATCTTTGTGGACTCTAGTTTTTTTATGTAAGAGTAAAAGGGAGTGGTTGTATTTTGCGATCTCTGAAATAACATAACTCCAAAACTCTATGGACATTTGAATTCAAATTTCCCAAACTACTAGTTGCATGCCCAAGTAAACCTACTGCTTTTGAAATCCAGTATGTAGTTCTTTACTTATTTGTTTCTTGCCATCCATTTCCTCTTGTTTGACTCTGTTTAGCCACTCTGTCCTTCACCTCTTTGTTTCTCTGAAATAATAGCGGCTCTAAACGGAACTTACATGCTATTGGCAGTGTAGTAGAGTTAAATTGAACGCAAGCTGGCAGTTTTCCACTGGCTGGTAGAAACAGAAAGAAAAGGGAGGAATTTTAAACAACCATCCCTTGATGCTGCCCAACTTTCTCTCATTCTTTCCTTTCTTCTTTTGCTCCTTGCAGTAATTAAGCAAAACAAGCCAAATGCACTTTCTTCTCCTTTACTATCCACATCCAAAAAGTTTAATGTCTGTGCCTCTCACTTCCATCCCACCCTCCATGTATGTCTTGAAGGAAAATGCTAAGGGCCCCAGTAGCCCGTATCCGCTATCCTTTCACGTGCTCTGGCATAGCCATGCTTTTAGCAGGCATCATTCTCTCTGAATGGCACTTTTTAGCCCTCCTGGGGATGAGAAATGGGAGAGATGAATCAGTTACGAACTTTATTAGTAGTTTCTGGGTGAATCATAAATATTTAGAACTTGGAGATGAAATTCTCAAAAATTAATACTGATTGACATAAATAATAGAAATTAATGTTATTTATGATGTACATGGAAGGGAGGGCAGTGATTCAGAAGGAGGGAGATAATGAAAAGGAAGGAAAAAAATATTGTGATCATACTATACATTGAAATACTTAAAGAGTAATAGTTTCCAACTATAATACATATTGTATATAATATTATATATGTGTATATTTGTGTGTGTGTGTGTGTGTGTGTGTAGCCTTACATAGTTTGGTCTCTAATTAAAGATTTTTCTCAGATAAGCCTAGGCACTATTCAGTTGACATGAAATTTGCTTTTCCAAAAGATTCCAGTGGCACCCCACTCCAGTACTCTTGCCTGGAAAATCCCATGGATGGAGGAGCCTGGTAGGCTGCAGTCCATGGGGTTGCCAAGAGTCAGACTCGACTGGGCGACTTCACCTTCACTTTTCAGTTTCATGCATTGGAAAAGGAAATGGCAACCCACTCCAGTGTTCTTGCCTGGAGAATCCCAGGGACGGGGGAGCCTGGTGGGAGGCCGTCTGTGGGGTCACACAGAGTCGGACACTACTGAAGCGACTTAGCAAATAGCAAAGATACCAAATATTTACTTTGTTCGCAAACAGCAAAGATATCAAATATTTACTTTCTGAACAAGAAGGGGGTTTTCTAGAAGAACCGAAACTGTCTAAATCCTTATTGGGATGACTATATCAATGTGGAGTGAAGAAGTAGTAACTTAGGGAGCAAAATGTACATTCTGAAATGTTGGCAATTGGAAAACTTAAAGATACTTCCTGCGTAGGTCCTCAAAACGCCACTCTCCCCACGGGCCAGTTCTGCTCTCCAGTTTGTGGCGTCAGTGACTTTTTGACTTCGGTTGGTCCTGATGCTTGCCTCTTTCCCCATTCCATAGTATGTTACCCTGTCTATGTTTGTGGGATTTCTTTCTGCTTTGAAGATTTCTGATATAGAATGGAAGGCATGCATTCTCCTCCTTACTTTTCTTCTGAGAACATTATTGTTGTCATTAATCTAATGATACGAAGGAAACTGAGTTTTCTGAACAGCTGATGGAAGAATTTCTTCGTAGGGAAAGCTGAGCTTTGCTGAGAAGACCTTTGAAAAAAATCTATGGTGGGAGAGAAGCTAGATTGAGACTGGTATGCAGGATTGGTGAAAGGAAGAAGGTAACATTCAAAGAGGGGAAGGAAAAGAAAATGGTTCTGAAGACTGTGTGGGAGGACCGCTTAGAGCTGTTGGCAGCAGGAAGGAAGGACTTGGTGTAGGGAAACATTTTTTTTTTTTTTTAAGTGAAATGCCAGTACGCTGTGGGATGTTACCTACCCAACCCAAGCCACAGTCCCATAAAAATTCAAAAATAATATACTAAATGTGCTTGGATTCCTTATGAAAGAAAGTGAAGGGAGTTGTGTTTCAGGTCAAGATGAACAATGGCCAGAAAATAGAAAAGGGCAGTTGACATCAGGGTGTTATTATTATTCAGAGGCTATGGTTTTCTGGAGGAAAATTTCTCTGCACTTCTCTCAACTTTTAGAGGTTTTCTACCAGCTATACTCAGAGCACAACACCAGGTTCAGGTAAGAAGTGTTTTGGAAAGTCTTCAAGTACAAAGTGTGTAAGAGTGTTCGAGGCACAACAGAGATGTAGGCACTGATTGACATTAACTGATGTTTAGACAACTACATTAATTTCCCTAATATCTGTATGAATCTCAGTTGCATGTCATTATGCCACAACTAAGCTAAGAGTCCACCGGCAGTTGTGTCACCAGTTATATTATTTTAGCCAGAGAAATAATCAAGAAGGAGAAAAAGCCTACATTGTTTAAATTTGCCAGGTATCCTTAGCTGATGAAACAGCCATTCTCAAAGGCCTCATCTGCATTATCCTAGTTTTAACTAAACACAGAAACTATTTTGTTAAAACGGATTGCAGACACAAAGAAAAACTATTTCCAAACCCTCCAGTCAGGTGAAAAAAGTCTCTGGCACTTAGTCCGGGGATCTACAGCAGTGTTTCTGGAGCCAGGAGCTCACCCAATGCTTCCTGCCTGCCTAGCTGCTGGCAGATATGGCCGCTGGTTGGAAATAATCGTTTTTAATAATGCAGATCATCACAAGAGCTCGTGGGAAATCACTCTAAATATTACCCTTGGACTTTAGCATAGAAATATAGCAAAGGGAAATTGTCCCTGTGATGCTCAAGGGTTAGAATAATATGGAAAAACCAACTCAGTTCACATAATTTATTGTCTCTGCCATGCTTTTTGCATAGCACAGCTTAAGCTGTCATTCACCGAAGGGCTATTTATACAGTCTGAAATTCCAAAGGATTCCTGGATTTGTGTTCTTCTGCTCTTTTTAAATGATGCATAATAAGGTACTCTACAGAGGTCTTTTGTAATGAATGTGGAGATGTTTAGTTTGGGCCCCATCAAAGGGATGGAAGAACAGAAACTGGCTGTTTGAAATTTTATATTATAGAAACTAGACTCTGCCATCTCTTGAATTTGTTAGCATCTTTAAAACAAACTCTATCCTCAGACAAAATCAAATAATTCTTTGTATTCTTGACATTTCACTGTAGAGGCCAAGGAGAGGTGTAAATAGAAGCCCTAAGGAATGGAAGAAGTAGTTTTCCTAGAGGAACATACTCCAGGAGATACACTAACTGTTGTTGATGGTACTTTTTTTCTAAAGGTGGCCAAGTTTTTCTTGGTTTCTTTGACCTAGTTATAATACTTGCTTTCCAGCTAGGCATGACGGTGTTGGGATTAGAGTTGCAGAGCTGTCAAGCCAAATAGCTGCCAAACATCTTGAACTGGGTGTCCTGCGGGATCCCCTGCTCTACATGTTCAAGTTCTTGCCTCCAACCACCCCCTCGCCCAAGTACCTGATATCTCTCTTTAATTCTTCATCTCAGCACATGGCAAATAACTCACTCAGGAATCAAACACATAATCATGGAGAACAGTATGGGGACCAATATGAGAACAGTGAGATAGTGCAGTTTGGAGTATGTTCACAAGTTGGTTAAAAATATGGGTCTAAAGACATCGGTAGATCATACCCGTGTCAGTATACTGAATGTGCTGCTGCTGCTGCTAAGTCGCGTCAGTCATGTCCGACTCTGTGCGACGCCATAGACTGCATCCCACCAGGCTCCCCTGTCCCTGAGATTCTCCAGGCAAGAACACTGGAGTGGGTTGCCATTTCCTTCTCCATTGCATGAAAGTGAAAAATGAAAGTGAAGTCGCTCAGTCATGTCCGACTCTTCGCGACCCCGCGTACTTACTGCAGCCTACCAAGTTTCTCCATCCATAGGATTTTCCAGGCAAGAGTACTGGAGTGGGGTGCCATCGCCTTCTCCGACTGAGTGTGCTATTGTACTACAATTCCACAAGATGTTTTTATTGAGTGAAATTGGATAAACTGTACCCAGTTAAATGTATGCATATAAAACTATGTTTCTGATTCAGGTATAGAAATGCAGGTCAAGTACTCTTTTAAGCATAAATTTTCTATTTTCACTGAATGGAAGGTGCACGCTTAAAGTATTATTGCTATTGTTAAGTCACTTCAGTCGTGTCCGGCTCTGTGTGACCCGATAGACGGCAGCCCACCAGGCTCCCCCGTCCCTCGGATCCTCCAGGCAAGAACACTGGAGTGGGTTGCCATTTCCTTCTCCAATGCATGAAAGTGAGAAGAGAAAGTGAAGTCAGTCATGTCTGACTTAGCGACCCCATGGACTGCAGCCTTCCAGGCTCCTCCATCCATGGGATTTTCCAGGCAAGAGTACTGGAGTGGGTTGCCATTGCCTTCTCTGATATAGCTAACTTTAAAGGTGGTTTTCTTCTATTATTCTAGTTCTTTGATTTTTTGGAGTTTGAGGCAGTAAATTAGACAAATCAAACAATAGTCCTAGGCTGCCTGTTGATATATGGAAACATGGGTAGGTGGCAGGTTTTGCAATGACCAAGTACACTTTCACTGCTAAACTTGCACTGGATTTTTTCTTTTAACATGTAGTTTTATCACTGAGAGAACTTTACTTTCCTCCCAAAATGCAATATGATTTTTGTAATTATGTGTGACTTTATATCTTGAATTTCTCAAGGGATACTGGATCAGATTAAGACAATTCTATTTATGGATTCTGCATTCTGGTTAATGACCTGGCCTGCAATTGCTCAAATAGTTTCTATCTGATGGATTATATATGGTATTATCTCTAAGGCCATATGAAGACCTCAGAATGACAGGAGATAGTGAGGAATAGTATGATTGCTCCTTTCTATGTAATATTTGGGAATGTGCTTTGTTAGAAATGGATGAAGAAATCAGGATGAAGTTCAACTTTATCAAAAAGGAACTCTTAGCCTATAAAAGTTGTGTCATATTCCCAGTAGTGTGTCTTGCCCTGGCATAATTTCTTAACCTAATGTTTACTTAAACGAAATTAGCAAAACATGCTGCTAAAATTTAAATTGTACCCAGTAAATTTCCAAGGTTTAGGAAAAAACACATTATTTGGTTAAGCTCTTGATCCTTGATTTGCATATTTACCTACCAGTTGTTGGAGGTGGAATGCAGTCATTTTTGTTCACTTGAGCACAAATAAAGATGTAACCAAATAATAAATAAAACATATAAGATAAGAAAAAACTTTTCTTCCTTCAGTTCTAGTAGACTGTTCAGGATTTGCCTGTATCAAGGGCTTTGATTTTCCCTGTGTTCATTTATTTTGAGGATATATTTATTCACTGGAAAGCATAAGCTGTAATCAATTATATTTAACAAGTTAACTCAATTTTAAATGATATGATATAAATGAAGATTAAAGCTAATTTAAGACAGCATTTTTTACTACTGTATAAATTAGCATTGGAAAAGTCAGAAGGAACTATGTTTTTGATTAAGGTTTTGTTTAGGCCGAAGAGTTTCAATAAGATAATTTTTCTAAAACTCTAAACTGGAGCCAATACCTGGTAAAAGATAACAGGGTATATTAAAACCATGTTAGAAATTTTAAAAAGTCCTTAAAAACCTTGAATCAGGAAACAAATTGTGTGTGTGTGTATTGTGAAGCCTACCCCCATTTGCCATACCTTTCCTTCAGTTCAATTCAGTTGCTCAACCATGTCTGACTCTTTGCAACCCCATGAACTGCAGCATACCAGGCTTCCCTATCCATCACCAACTCCTGGAGCTTGCTCAAACTCATGTCCATTAAGACGGTGATGCCACCCAACCACCTCATATCCTTCCTTATCCTACTTGCTTTCCTGAAGTCATGCCACCATCTACTGTAGCCAGAATGATTGGTGTTCTGACTAGCATCTCTTGTGTACAGTTTGCACTCTACCTTAAAATTCTTGATTCATTTTTTATTCCAAAATCAAAATGATCTAAAATACTATTCTGATCATGGCCAGCTCTCTGACTAATACCTCTCCATTGGCCTCAAAATGAGGTCCAAATCCTTTACCTTGGTGTTAAATGAAGCATTGAGTCTGCTGCTGATGCTGCTAAGTCACTTCAATCATGTCCGACTCTGTGCAACCCCATAGACGGCAGCCCACCAGGCTCCCCCGTCCATGGGATTCTCTAGGCAAGAATACTGGAGTGTATTGCCATTTCCTCCTCCAATTCATGAAAGTAAAGGTGAAAGTGAAGTCGCTCAGTAGTGTCCAACTCTTAGCGACCCCATGGACTGCAGCCCACCAGGCTCCTCCATCCATGGGATTTTCTAGGCAAGAGTACTGGAGTGGGGTGCCATTGCCTTCTTCGAACATTGGGTCTACCCCTGTTCAATTAATGTCATCTTTCACAACCCTCTCCTTCCTACCTCTTACATTTTCTCACCTTATGTTCTAGTATTATATGAAGCTTTCATTTATCTCCCAGTCTTTGCAATGTTTTAAAACTCTTCCTGGAATATTTTCCCCCTGCCTCTCATACCAGTCATCTGCTAACTTCTAACAATGGTTCTGTCATGTCTTAGAATGGAAAAATCTCCTGGGTTATGGAGGTAGCTTATGTGTCTGTCTTCCCAATACGTATGAAAGGTCACTTAGATCAGGGACTGGATCTTGCGCAGCATCACATCTCCATGATTTATCAGATCTTGATGCAGGAGACAATACAACAGAGTGACAGTTGGACAGGTGGAATGAGGAACCCTTTGTTACCATCAGCACCAGTGGTGAGAAGACTGCCAGTCAGGGTCATAGCTCTAGGCTGCTTCACCTGGGACAGGTTACCAGCAAGTTGGAGCAGCAGAGGCAGCTTATGTGTGGAGAGTGGGGTGGGGGTTAGCCAGATTTCCTACACTCCCTGTGCACTGGCCAGTTTGAAGAGTTTGGGTGGCTCTCGGACAAAAGGGCTCTGCCCAGATAGCCTGGTGTTTGGCCTTTGGGCAGCTGGGACTATAACAACCCAACAATGAAAGTGGTTGGAGTTTGGACTCAATCAGCTGTTCAAGATGAGTGATAAAGATGACTGATCTCCAGCCAGTGCCTCAAAGCTGGGTCAGGAAATTTCAAACAAATAAAGAAACAATAGTATGCTATAGTTCAGTACCTAAATTATGTGCTGAAAAAAGATGTGTTGACACAATGAGTAAAAAATGAATATGTGTATCCATAAATGTGTGCTACCATTTGGCCCTATAACAATTGTACTGAACAACAATGCTAGTTATTTAGTATAATTTACAAGCCATCTTCTATTCACTAAGTGTATCTGGCCCTCAGTTTTTACACCTCTAAAGGGGGTCTCAGTTCAGCTCAGTCGCTCAGTCCTGTCCAATTATTTGCAAACCCATGGACTGCAGCATGCAAGGCTTCCCTATCCATCACCAACTCCCAGACCTTGCTCAAACTCATCTCCATCAAGTTGGTGATGCCATCCAACCATCTCATCCTCTGTTGTCTCCTCCTCCTCCTGCCCTCAATCTTTCAAACATAAGGGTCTTTTCAAATGAGTCAGTTCTTCTCATAAGGTAGCCAAAGTATTGGAGTTACAGCTTCAACATCAGTCCTTCCAATGAATATTCAGGACTGATTTGCTTTAGGATTCACTGGTTGGATCTTCTTGCATTCCAAGGGACTCTCAAAAGTCTTCTCTGGCACCAAAGTTCTAAAGCATCAATTCTTTAGTGCTCAACTTTCTTTTTAGTCCAACTCTCACATCCATACATGACTACTGGAAAAATCAAAGCTTTGACTAGATGGACCTTTGTTGGCAAAGTAACGTCTCTGCTTTTTAATATGCTGTCTAGGTTTGTCATAGCTATTCTTCCAAAGAGGAAGCGTCTTTTAATTTCATGGCTTCAGTCACCATCTGCAGTGATTTTGGAGCCCCCCAAAATAAAGTCTGTCACTGTTTCCAGTGTCTCCCATCTATTTGCCATGAAGTAATGGGACCGGATGCCATGATCTTAGTTTTCTGAATGCTGAACTTTAAGCCAACTTTTTTTATTCTCTTTCACCTTCATCAAGAGGCTCTTTAGTTCTTCTTCACTTTCTGCCATAAGGGTGGTGTCATCTGCATATCTGAGGTTATTGATATTTCTCCTGGTAATCTTGATTCTGACTTGTACTTCATCCAGCCTGGCACTTCACAAGATGAACTCTGCATATAAATTAAATAAGCAGAGTAACAATATACAGCTTTGACGAACTCCTTTCCAAATTTGGAATCAGTCTGTTTCTTCTTGACCTGCATACAGATTTCTCAGGAGGCAGGTCAGGTCATCTGGTATTCCCATCTCTTTAAGAATTTCCCATAGTTGTGATTCACACAGGCGAAGGCATTGGTGTAGTCAATAAAGCAGAATTAGATGTTTTTCTGGAACTCATGTGCTTTTTTGATGATCCAGTGGATATTGGCAATTTGATGTCTGGTTCCTCTGTCTTTTCTAAATCCATCTTGAACATCTGGAAGTTCATGATTCACGTACTGTTGAAGCATAGCTTAGCTTCAACAGTTGATACTGTTAAACATTACTTTGCTACTGTGTGAGGTGAGTGCAGTTCTGCAGTGGTTTGATCTTTTTTTGGCATTGCCTTTCTTTGGGATTTGAATGAAAACTGACTTTTTCTAGTCCTGTGGCCACTGCAAGGTTTTCCAAATTTGCTTGTATATTGAGTGCAGCACTTTCACAGTATCATCTTTCAGGATTTGAAATAGCTCAACTGGAATTTCATCACCTCCACTAGCTTTGTTCGTAGTGATGATTCCTAAGGCCCACTTGATTTCACACTTCAGGATGTCTGGCTCTAGGTGAGTTATCACACCATCGTGGTTATCTGGGTCATGAAGATCTTTTTTGAATAGTTCTTCTGTGTATTCTTACCACCTCTTCCTAATATCTTCTGCTTCTGTTAGTTCCATACCATTTCTGTCCTTAAGTGTTCCCATCTTTGCATGAAATATTCCCTTCAATCTCTAATTTTCTTGAAGAGATCTCTAGTCTTTCCCATTCTATTGTTCAGATCCTTGTTAACAGTAAGGAGAAGTGGTAATACATCTGATAAATTTTTAAATGTACATATATTTTATTTTTAAAATATTAATTTGATAGTTATATTTATTCAAGATAAATGTATTGAATACTATACTATAAGTATGCAGGCTGGCTGGTCACATTTTGATAAGATTTGATTGGTTAAGAAACAGATTTTCTAGACCTGGAAGGCCAAATTTGCTCTCTGCTTTTTAAAATATACCTAAAGGGGAGCCTATCATTATACAAGTGTTCTGAAATATGACTGCTTACATGACAGACAATAATGCTAACACATGAAAGAAAAAATTGGTTTTGTTTCAAAGTATCTTTTTTCTAATTAA
>SJYQ01003945.1:972661-1006232 GCA_006410935.1 Redunca redunca
AACTTGGATATTTTTCTTACTCTTGCTATAGTTGCAAGAATATATTTAATATATATTATGTTGCTATGTTATTACATACCTAGCTATAGATAAGATAAGGAATTCTAAACCACAAATATATGACAAACCATAAGTCATTCATCATGTCTTCAGTGGTCTTAAATTGCATATATCTACTTAGATTCCATATCTCTAAGGAAAGTGAAGAAATAATTAAAACAAGTTCACTCAGTATGGAGATTCCTTAAAAAACCAGGAATAAAACCACCATATGACCCAGCAATCCCACTCCTAGGTATATACCCTGCTGCGAAGTCACTTCAGTCATGTCTGACTCTGTGTGACCCCATAGATGGCAGCCCACCTGGCTCTGCCATCCTTGGGATTCTCCAGGCAAGAACACTGGAGTGGGTTGCCATTTCCTTCTCCAACGCATGAAAGTGAAAAGTGAAAGTGAAGTCACTCAGTTGTGTCCAACTCTTAGCGACCCCATGGACTGCAGCCTGCCAGGCTCCTCCGTCCATGGGATTTTCCAGGCAAGAGTACTGGAGTGGGGTGCTATTGCCTTCTCCATATATCCTGAGGGAACCAAAATTGAAAAAGACACCTGTATCCCATTGTTCATTGCACACAATTTACAATAGCTAGAACATGGAAGCAACCTAGATGTCCATCAACAGATGAATAGATAAAGAAGTTGTGGTACATTTAGACAATGGAATATTACTCAGCATTAAAAAGAACACATTTGAGTCAGTTCTAACAAGACTGTGTGGTGCTGGAGTGGTGAGCGGTGGCTGCGTGTCACTGGAGCCACAAGTGGCCAAGAGGAGATACCCCATGTCCAAGGTCAGTAGTGGTGGCCATGAGGAGATGCCCCAGTCAAAGATAAGGAGCAGTGGCCACACTCTGCTAGAGCAGCTATGAAGAGATATCCCACATCCAAGGTAAGAGAAACCCCAGTAAGATGGTAGGCACTGAGAGAGGGCATCAGAGGGCAGACAGACTGAAACCACAACAGACAACTAGCCAATCTAATCACATGGACTACAGCTTGTCTAACTCAATGAAACTAAGCCATGGCATGTAGGGCGACCCAAGACAGGCGGGTCATGGTGGAGAGGTCGGACAGAAAGTGGTCCACTGGAGAAGGGAATGGCAAACCACTTCAGTATTCTTGCCTTGAGAACCCCATGAACAGTATGAAAAGGCAAAAAATAGGACATCTGAAAGATGAACTCCCCAGGTTGGTAGGTGCCCAATATGCTACTGTACAGATCAGTGGAGAGCTAACTCTAGAAATAATGAAAAGATGGAGCCAAAGCAAAAACAACACCCAGTTGTGGATGTGACTGGTGATAGAAGCAAGGTCCAATGTTGTAAAGAGCAATCTTGCATAGGAAGCTGGAATGTTATGTCCATGAATCAAGGCAGATTGGAAGTGGTCAAATGCCAGGAGATGGCAAGAGTGAATGTCAACAGTTTTAGGAATCAGTAAACTAAAATGGACTGGAATGGGAGAATTTAACTTAGATGACCATTATATCTACTACTGTGGGAAAGATCCCTTGGAAGAAATGGAGTAGACATCATGCTCAACAAGAGAATCCAAAATGCAGTACTTGGATGCAATCTCAAAAATGACAGAATGATCTCTGTTGAATGGTTTCTAAGGCAAACCATTCAATATCAAGGTAATCCAAGTCTATGCCCCAACCAGTAATGCTGAAGAAGCTGAAGTTGAACGGTACTGTGAAGACTTATGAGACCTTTTAGAATTAACACCCCAAAATGATGTTCTTTTCACTATCAGTTCAGTTCAGTCGCTCAATCGTGTCCGACTCCTTGCGACCCTACGAATCTCAGCACGCCAGGCCTCCCTGTCCATCACCAACTCCCGGAGTTCACTCAGACTCGCATCCATCGAGTTAGTGATGCCATCCAGCCATCTCATCCTGGGTCGTCCCCTTCTCCTCCTGCCCCCAATCCCTCCCAGCATCAGAGTCTTTTCCAATGAGTCGACTCTTCGCATGAGGTGGCCAAAGTACTGGAGTTTCAGCTTTAGCATCATTCCTTCCAAAGAAATCTCAGGGCTGATCTCCTTCAGAATGGACTGGTTGGATCTCCTTGCAGTCCAAGGGACCCTCAAGAGTCTTCTCCAACACCACAGTTCAAAAGCAGCAATTCTTCAGTGTTCAGCCTTCTTCACAGTCCAACTCTCACATCCATACATGACCACAGGAAAAACCATAGCCTTGACTAGACGGACCTTAGTCAGCAAAGTAATGTCTCTGCTTTTGAATATGCTATCTAGGTTGGTCATAACTTTTCTTCCAAGGAGTAAGTGTCTTTTAATTTCATGGCTGCAATCACCATCTGCAGTGATTTTGGAGCTCCCCAAAATAAAGTCTGACACTGTTTCCACTGTTTCCCCATCTATTTCCCATGAAGTGATGGGACCAGATGCCATGATCTTTGTTTTCTGAATGTTGGGCTTTAGGCCAACTTTTTCACTCTCCTCTTTCACTTTGATCAAGAGGCTTTTTAGTTCCTCTTCACTTTCTGCCATAAGGGTAGTGTCATCTGCATATAGGGGACTGGAATGCATAAGTAGGAAGTCAAGAAACATCTGGAGTAACAGGCAAATTTGGCCTTGGACTACAGAATGAAGCAAGGCAAAGTCTAATAGAGTTTTGCCAAGGGAAAGCACTGGTCATAGCAAACACCCTCTTCCAACAACACATGAGAGACTCTACACATGGACATCACCAGATAGCCAACACCAAAATCATATTGATTATATTCTTTGCAGCCAAAGATGGAGAAGCTCTATACAGTAAGCAAAAACAAGACCAGGAGCTGACTTTGGCTCAGATCATGAACTCCTTATTGCCAAATTCAGACTTAAATTGAAGAAAGTAGGGAAAACCACTAGACCATTCAGGTATGACCTAAATCAAATCCCTTACAATTTCATACCTCATTTACCTTGGAAGTGAGAAATAGATTTAAGGGACTAGATCTGATAGAGTACCTGATGAACACAGATGGAGGTTCGTGACACTGTACAGGAGACAGGGATCAAGACTGTCCCCAAGAAAAAGAAATGCAAAAAAAGCAAAATAACTGTCTGAGGAGGCCTTACAAATAGCTGAGAAAACAAGAGAAGCGAAAAACAAAAGAGCAAAGGAAAGATATACCCATTTGAATGCAGAGTTCCAAAGAAGAGTAAGGAGAGATACGAAAGCCTTCCTCAGTGATCAGTGCAAAGAAATAGAGGAAAACAATAGAAGGGGAAAGACTAGAGATCTCGTCAAGAAAATTAGAGATACCAAGGAAATATTTCATGCAAAGATTGGCTCAATAAAGGACAGAAATGGTATGGACCTAACAGAAGCAGAAGATATTTGCCAGAATACACAGAACTGTACAAAAAAGATGTTCATGATACAGATAACCATGAAGGTGTGATCACTCACCTAGAGCCAGACATCCTGGAATGTAAAGTCGAGTGGGCCTTAGGAAGCATCACTACGAACAAAGCTAGTAAAGGTGATGGAATTCCAGTTGAGCTATTTCAAATCCTAAAAGATGATGCTGTGAAAGTGCTGCACTCAATATGCCAGCAAATTTGGAAAACCTTGCAGTGGGCACAGGACTGGAAAAGGTCAGTTTTCATTCCAATCCCAAAGAAAGGCAATGCCAAAGAATGCTCAAACTACCACACAACTGCACTCAACTCACACACTAGTAATGTTCAAAATTCTCCAAGCCAGGCTCCAACAGTAAATGAACCGTGAACATCCAGATGTTCAACCAGAGAGGTTGTAGAGGAACCAGAGATCAAATTGCCAACATCCGTTGGATCATAGGAAAAGCAAGAGAATTCCAGAAAAATATACACTTGTTTTATTGACTATGCCAAAGCCTTGACTGTATGGATCACCACAAACTGGAAATTTCTGAGAGATGGGTATAGCAGACCACCTGACCTGCCTCTTGAAAAATCTGTATGAAGGTCAGGAAGCAACAGTTAGAACTGGACATGGAACAACAGACTAGTTCCAAATAGGAAAAGGAGTACGTCAGGGCTGTATATTGTCACCCTGCTTATTTAACTTATATGCAGAGTACATCATGAGAAAGGCTGGGCTGGAAGAAGCACAAGCTGGAATCAAGATTGCCAGGAGAAATATCAATAACCTCAGATATGCAGATGACACCACCCTTGTGGCAGAAAGTGAAGAGGAACTAAAGAGACTCTTGATGAAGTGAAAGAGGAGAGTGAAAAAGTTGGCTTAAAGCTCAACATTCGGAAAATAAGATCATGCCATCCGGTCCCATCACTTCATGGCAAATAGATGGGCCAACAGTGGCTGACTTTATATTTTTGGCACCAAAATCATTGCAGATGGTGACTACAGCCATGAAATTAAAAGATGCTTGCTTCTTGGGAGGAAAGCTGTGACCAACCTAGAGAGCATATTAAAAAGCAGAGACATTACCTTGCTGACATAAGTCTGTCTAGGCAAAGTTTTGGTTTTTCCAATAGTCATGTATGGATGTGAGAGTTGGACTATAAAGAAAGCTCAATGGAGAAGAATTGATGCTTTTGAACTGTGGTGTTGGAGAAGACTCTTGAGAGCCCCTTGGACTGCAAGGAGATCCAACTAGTTTATCCTAAATGAGATCAGTCCTGAGTTTTCATTGGAAGGACTGATGTTGAAGCCGAAATTCCAGTACTTTGGCCATCTCATGCGAAGAGTTGATTCATTGGAAAAGACTCTGATGCTGGGAGGGATTGGGGGCAGGAGGAGAAGGGGACCACAGAGGATGAGATGGTGTATGGCTTCACTGACTCAATGGACATGAGTTTGCGTAAACTCCGGGCGTTGGTGATGGACAGGGAGGCCTTGTGTGCTGCAGTCCATGGGGTTGCAAAGAGTCAGATAAGACTGAATGTCTGAACTGAACTGAATGAGGTGGATGAACCTAGAGCCTCTTATGCAGAGTGATGTTAAGTCAAAGAAAAAGATAAATATTGTATCCTAGCACATTTATATGGAATCTAGAAGAATGGTATGGAAGAATTTATTTGCAGGGCAGCACTGGAGAGAGAGACATAGAGAATAGACTTATGGACATGGGGAGAGGGGAGGAGAGGGTTAGATGTTTGTAGAGAGTAATGTGGAAACTTATATTACCATATGTAAAATAAATAGCCAATGGGATTTGTTGTATGTTTCAGGAAACTCAAACAGGGGCTCTGTATCAACCTAGAGAGGTGGGATGGGGAGGGAGATGGGAGAGAGATTCAAAAGGGTGGGGATATATGTATACCTATGGCTGATTCATGTTGAGGTATGACAGAAAACAACAAAATTCTGAAAAGCAATTATCCTTCAATTAAAAAATAAATTTAAAAAAGTGAAAAAATAAAACAAGCTCACTGAAACCAATAAAATAGTTGCAAGATTTTAGACTTAAGTTGTGAATAAAGAGTTCATTTAGATGTCATAAGCAGTTAATTTTGTATTTTTCATCCTTTGCTGGAATTATCTTTTTTTATTAAATTTTGAAATAAGCAGATAAATCTTGCAAACCCAATGCAAAATACTGGTTTTTTCCTCCCCTGCTTTTGAGAGTAAGCTGTCAACACAATCAATCTACACTCAAACACTTGGTTATTTACTAAATACAAGGTCTGACCCCTACATAACCACAACCACCAAAAAAAAAAAAACACCAAACCGAAAACGAACATCATTGTATTACTATGAATTCATCCACAGACTCCACTCATGTTTTACCAGTTTCTCCAATAATGTCTTTTATAGGAAAGGATTCAGGTCAGCATTATAAGTTGCATTTAGGCATTTTGTCTCTAAACTTGTTCAGTCTCAAATAGTTCCAGAGTCTTTCCTTGATTTTCATGACCTTGATACTTTTGGAGACTAAAGGCTATTTTGTAGAATGTTCTTCAGTTTGAGTCTTTCTGATGTGACCTCATGATTAGATTCAGGTGATGCATCATTGTCAGAAATATTGATACTGGGGTCTTGTTATAGACTACCATTGGCTCATGATTTCTATGTATTCTAATATTGCTGATGTGGACTTCAATCATCCTACTCAAGCTGACTTCCCATACTAGCCTTTTTGCTATTTCCAGTGTCCTGGAACTGGAACATATAGTCTCATCCCACTCTGATGACACCCCACATTAGACCACCCCTCCATGAGGATGTCATTTTGAGCCTGACTTGTACTGTCCCACTAATGGTTTTAGAACTGAATTTTTAGAAAGGCAAGGGGGAAAAAGGAAAACAAGGCAAGGAAGAGATGGGAGAGAGCAATCTTCTTTAACTTTATGAATATTATATACCCACAGCCTTTAATTAGTGAATAAAATATATGGAATTCAGTTTTCTGGTCCAATACATAAAAGGCTTGGAAGTCATTACTGTCACCCTTATTACAAGAAATGGTAAATAAATATATGAAAAGATGTTCTACATCATATATCGTTAAGGAATTGCATATAAAACATTGAGATATCAGGACATGTTTTTTTAGAATGGATGAAATCCAAAACACATTCAACATCAACTTCTGGCAAAAATATGGAACAACAGGAGTTCTGATTTGTTGCTCAGGTGAAATTATAGAGCCATTTTGGCAGATAGCCTGGCAATTTCTTATAAAGCTAAACATAGGCATACTGTACAATACAGCCAAATGAGATGAAAACTCATGACCACATAAAAAATTGCACATGATTTATTTTATCAGCTTTATGCATAATTGCTGCCAAAGCAAACAAAATATCTTCAAAAGATGAATGAGTAAACAAACATCCATATGATAGAGTAATTCTCAGAGATAAAAATAAATGGGCTATCAAGCCACCAAAAGGCATGAAGGAAACTTAAATACATATTACTAAGTGAAGGAAGTCAACCTGAAAAAGGCTATTAATAGATACTGTGTGATTCCAACTGCATGACATTTTGGAAAAGCCAAACTATATAAACAGTAAAAAATCAGTAGTTGTTTGAATTTAAACTCTTCTGTATGATACTATAATGGCAGCTATACAACATTATGCATTTGTCAAATCCATAGAACTGTACAATGTGAAAAGTGAACCCTATTGCTAACTATGGGCTTCAGTTAGTGATAATGTATCAATAGTGGTTTATCAATTGTAATAGATGTACCACATTAAAACAAAATTTTAATAATAGGAGGAACTTGGGGCAGGGTGGGTATGCTGCTTCTGCTGCTAAGTCACTTCAGTCGTGTCCGATTCTGTGCGACCCCGTAGACAGCAGCTCACCAGGCTCCCCCGTCCCTGGGATTCTCCAGGCAAGAACACTGGAGTGGGTTGTCATTTCCTTCTCCAAGGGTGGGTATAGGTAGTAGGATTTAAGAACTCTGAGTTTCCTGTTCAATTTCTCTGTAAACCTAATACTGCTAATAAAAAATGTAATAAATGCACAGGTAAATATATGCACATCTCTAGAAAAAGTTACAAAATGGAAATATATTTCTATTAGATCTACAATCCTACTTCCTATGGTTGAAATGTTCTTCTGTTTCCTTGCAGAACATTATTGTCTGCTCATTAGCTTGAGCATATGTGCATGTTCGTATGTACATCTATATATGTGGATATCTATACCTCTTTTATTTATATAATTTAGCACTGGTTTTATTGAAAATATAACTTGGAGGTGTCCTCTATCTGCACGTACAGGACGTCTCATCATGTTATTAGAAATGGATAACATTTGTCCAACATTGATGATTATTTAAGTTTTTGTTCTTATCATTGTCTTTTCTTCCCCATTATAAGAAGTTTACATAATAATATTTGTATAAATTCTTGGCATTTTTCTGTAAGTGTATGTACAGCATAGATTTCGGACTGTGGGACTGTTAGGTCCAAGGACATGTATATTTTAAATTTAAATATGTATTGCCAGTTGGGCTTCCCCAGTGGCTCAGCAGTAAAGAATCCTCCTGCAGTGCAGGAGCTGCAGGAGATGTGGATTCAATCCAGGGATCAGGAAGATCCTCTGGAGTAGGAAATGGCTACTCCCTCCAGTATTCTTGCCCCAAGAATCTTATGGATAGAGGTACCTGGCAGGCTATAGTCCATATGGTTGCAAAGAGTCGGAATTGACTAAAGTGACTGAGCATGGATGCATTAGCAAATTACTCTCCAGAGTTAAGAAATAAATTTTCCTACATCCATTTTATCAATCCAGTAGGTGACAAATGGTATCTTATTTCATTTCAAATTTGTGTTTGAAAATAATATTTGTATCAGTTCAGTTCAGTCGCTCAGTCGTGTCCGACCCTTTGCAACCCCATGGACTACAGCAAACCAGGCCTCCCTGTCCATCACCACCTCCCGGATTTTACCCAAACTCATGTCCATTGAGTCAGGAATGCCATACAACCATCTCATCCTCTGTAGCCCCCTTCTCCTCCCGCCTTCAATCTTTCCCAGCATCAGGCTCTTTTCCAACGAGTCAGCCCTTCTCATTAGGTGGCCAAAGAACTGGAGTTTCAGCTTCAACATCAGTCCTTCCAATGTCCATTCAGGACTGAACTCCATTAGGATAGACTGGTTGGATCTCCTTGCAGTCCAAGGGACTCTCAAGAGTCTTCTCCAACATCACAGTTCAAAAGCATCAATTCTTCGGTGCTCAGCTTTCTTTATAGTCCAACTCTCACATCGATACATGACCACTGGAAAAACCATAGCCTCGACTAGACAGACCTTTGTGGGCAATGTCTCTGCTTTAGAATATGCTATCTAGGTTGGTCATAATTTTCCTTCCAAGGAGTAAGCATCTTTTAATTTCATGGCTGCAGTCACCATCTGCAGTGGTTTTGGAGTCCCCAAAAATATAATCTGCCACAGTTTCCACTGTTTCCCCGTCTATTTGGCATGAAGTGATGGGACTGGATATCATGATCTTAGTTTCCTGAATGTTGAGCTTTAAGCCAACTTTTCACTCTCCTCTTTCAGTTTCATCAAGAGGCTTTTTAGTTCCTCTTCACTTTCTGCCATAAGGGTGGTGTCATCTGCCTATGTGAGGTTATTGATATTTCTCCCAGCAATCTTGATTCTAGCTTGTGCTTCATCCAGCCCAGTGTTTCTCATGATGTACTCTGCATTTAAGTTAAATAAGCACAACTGAGTTTTCCAAATTTGCTGGCATATTGAGTGCAGCACTCTCACAGCATCATCTTTTAAGATTTGAAATAGCTCAACTGGAAACATCACCTCCACTAGCTTTGTTAGTAGTGATGCTTTTTAAGGCCCACTTGACTTGACATTCCACGATGTCTGGCTCTAGGTGAGTGATCACACCATCGTGATCATCTGGGTGATAAAGATCTTTTTTGTACAGTTCTTGGGTGTATTCTTGCCACCTCTTCTTAATATTTCCTTCTTCTGTTAGGTCCATACCATTTCTGTCCTTTATCAAGCCCATCTTTGCATGAAATGTTCCTTTGGCATCTCTAATTTTCTTTTTTTTTTTTTTTTTTTTTTTTTTTTTTTTTTTTTTGTTTNGAATATGGATGCATTATTATTTTTCTTAATTCTGTGGAAAGTTTCTCTTAAAAAACAAAATTTAAAGCAACAGACTGATGGGAAATTGATCATTTTAATTGTGAGAGAGTAGTATTTACTTGAAGCGATCTCTAGTCTTTCCCCTTCGATTGTTTTCCTCTGTTTCTTTGCACTGATCACTGAGGACGACTTTCTTACCTCTCCTTACACTTCTTTGGAACTCTGCATTCAAATGGATATATCTTTCCTTTGCTCCTTTGTTTTTTGCTTCTCTTCTTTTCTCAGCTATTTGTAAGCCCTCCTCAGACAGCTTTTTTGCATTTATTTTTCTTGGCAATGGTCTTGATCCCTGTCTCCTGTACAGTGTCATGAACCTCCATCCATATTTCATCAGGCACTCTGTCTATCAGATATAGTCCCTTAATTCTATTTCTCACTTCCTCTGTATAATCGTAAGGGATTTGATTTAGTTCATATAATTATAGGTAAAATTGAATATTCCTTTAAATTCATAATATTTTAACTTCATTTTATGTAAATAATTATTTCATATTTTATTTTAAATATTTCTTGAGCTAGACTCTCATTTTTTAAACATTTCCTCTTAATATTTTTTTCAGATTAACTTGACAATAACAGTTATATTAAAACAGTTTCTCCTATTATTAAAATTTTTCACTGTGTGGAATATTTATTAAAGTTAATGAACAATTCCCAGGGTCTGCTGCATTACAGGAAAATTCTTTACCAGCTGAGCTATCAGGGAAGCCCCTAATTAAAATATTAGTATCATATTATATATACAAAGTAATTTAGAAACAGTGATGTCTTTTAAAAAATGTTGTCTTATATATTTAATTCCACTGTTTAATGTGTGAACTTATGGAAAACTAATAAACTACATCTACGAAAAAGTAATGATATCCCTAAAATACTGTTTTTCTATAATAAATATAGTTTGAGTTCTCACCTGATTCTGTTTTCTGAAGAGATTCAGTTTTTTAAAAAAAATGTAATTCATATGGATAATATATTTATATACACATATGTTAATCTTATTTTAGAAATATTACTGCCCATTTTTAAAAAATAGAAGCAATTCCATTCTGTTGAAGTAATCCTAGAAACACATTGCATGCTTGAAAGTTAAGTGAACTTTTTCATCTCTTCTCAGTAATTCTTTTCATAGGAATTGTTTGAAAAAGATTGTGTATGTTGGGCCAGTCCTAGAAAGAAAAACTTATGGTTGAGTTAGCATTAAGTTGCTGATAGGCTCCAAGGATTTTGTTCTTTTCTCACACCCTTACTATTTCCAAAAATGTTTGACTTTTGAGTCTTTCTTTATGAGATAAGCTTTATGAAGTTATGTTTATATAAAAAATGTCTTCTTCACGATGCCAGGTTGAGTATTAGCACAGAAGTTGCAGAAAGTAGGGAAGTGATTTTCTAAATGGGGTGACACTGGAGTAGAGTGGGGTTCAGAGATGAGGTTGTAGAATGGGAAAATAAGTTTTATTTATTTTAAAATTTTTATACAGTTTTTAAAGGTTACTTTTTTCATTTAGTTATTACAGAATATTGGTTGTGTTCCCTGTGTTGTACAGTATATCTCTGAGTCTACTTTATATCCAATAGTTTGTATCTCCTGCTACCCAACTCCTACACTGCCTCTTCCCCACACAGGTAACCACTAATTTGTTCTCTAAATCTGAGAGACTGCCTTTTGTTCATTATAAACTACTTTGTTGTATTTTTTAAATTCTACACATACGAGTGGTATCACTGTTTTTGTCTTTCCCGTCTAAAATACTTCCTTAGTACAATGCTCTCCACGTCCACCCCTGTTGCTGCAATTGGTAGAATTGTGTTCCTTTTTATGGCTGAGTAGTATTTCAGTGTGTGTGTATGTATCCTATCATCTGTTGATGGACACTTAAGTTGTTTCCATATCTTAGCAATTGTAAAGAATACTTCTGTGAACATTGGGGTGCATGTATCCTTTTGAATTGGTGTTTTCATCTTTTCTGGATATATGCTCAGGGGTGGGATTACTGGGTCATATAGTAGTTTTATTTATAGTTTTTTGGGAAGCCTCCATACTATCATCCATAATAACTGTACCAACTTATATTCCCACCGATGGTGTACAAGGATTCTCTTTCCTCCACATCCTTGCCAACATTTGTTATTTGTGGTCTTTTTGATGATAACCATTCTGATGTGTGTGAGATGATATCTCATAGTGGTTTTGGTTTGCATTTCTCTGCTGATTAGTACTGTTGAGCATCTTTTCATGTGCCTGTTGGCCATCTGGATCTCCACTTTGGAAGGATGTTTATTCACTTCTACTCATTTTTAATTAGACTATTGTGGGTATTGTGGGGTTTTTTTATGGGTATTATCCTCTTATTAGTCAGATTTGCAAATTATTTCTCCCATTCAATAGGCTGATTTTTCCTTATTATTTTTAAATTAATTTTTGTTGGAGTACAGTTACTTTACCATGTTGTGTTAGTTTCTGCTGTCCAGCAAAGTAAATCAGCTCTACTATACATATATCCCCTCATTTTTGGATTTCTTTCCCATTTAGATCACCACAGAGCAATGAGTAGAATTCCCTGTTTTAAACAGTATGATCTCATTTATTATCTATTTTATACATGGTATCAATAATGTATATATGTCAATCCCAATCTCCCAATTCTTCACAACCCTCTCTTTCCCCTTGGCATGGAACAACAGACTGGTTCCAAATAGGAAAAGGAGTACGTCAAGGCTGTATATTGTCACCCTGCTTATTTAACTTATATGCAGAGTACATCATGAGAAACGCTGGGCTAGAAGAAGCACAAGCTGGAATCAAGACTGCTGGGAGAAATAACAGTAACCTCAGACATGCAGATGACACCACCCTTATGGCAGAAAGTGAAGAGGAATTAAAAGCCTCTTGATGAAAGTGAAAGAGGAGAGTGAAAAAGTTGGCTTAAAGCTCAGCATTCAGAAAATGAAGATCATGGCATCTGGTCCCATCACTTCATGGGAAATAGATGGGGAAACAGTGGAAACAGTGTCAGACTTTATTTTGGGGGCTCCAAAATCACTGCAGATGGTGATTGCAGCCATGAAATTAAAAGACACTTACTCCTTGGAAGGAAAGTTATGACCAACCTAGATAGCGTATTGAAAAGCAGAGACATTACTTTGCCAACAAAGGTCCATCTAGTCAAGGCTATGGTTTTTCCAGTGGTCATGTATGGATGTGAGAGTTGGACCGTGAAGAAGGCTGAGTGCCAAAGAATTGATGCTTTTGAACTGTGGTGTTGGAGAAGACTCTTGAGAGTCCCTTGGACTGCAAGGAGATCCAACCAGTCCATTTTGAAGGAGATCAACCCTGGAGTTTCTTTGGAAGGAATGATGCTAAAGCTGAAACTCCAGTATTTTGGCCACCTGATGCAAAGAGCTGACTCACTGGCAAAGACTCTGATGCTGGGAGGGATTGGGAGCAGGAGGAGAAGGGGACGACAGAGGATGAGATGGCTGGATGGCATCACCGACTTGATGGATGTGAGTTTGAGTGAACTCCAGGAGTTGGTGATGGACAGGGAGGCTTGGCATGCCGCAGTTCTTGGTGTCGCAAAGCGTCAGACACGACTGAGCAACTGAACTGAAAATAAACTTTCGTTTTTCTCTTTCTGACTTATTTACCTCTATATGACAGTCTCTAGGTCCATCCCTATTTCTGCAAATTGCCAATTTTGTTCCCTTTTTTTTTTGGCTGAGTAATATTACATTGTGTGTATGTACCACATCTTTTTTATCCATTCCACTATTGATGGACATTTAGGTTGCTTCTGTGTCCTGGATATTGTAAATAGTGTTGCAGTGAACACTGATGTGCATGTGTTTTTTTGAATTATTGCTTATATGGGTTATATGCCCAGTAGTGGGATTTCTGGGTCATATAAAAGTTTTATTTTTAGCTTTTAAAGAACCTCCATACTGTTCTCCATAGTGTCTTATCAATTTACATTCCCACCAACAGTGTGTTCATTTCTCCACACCCTCTCTAGCATTTGTTGATTATAGCTTTGTTTTGTTTTTCAGTTCAGTTCAGTTCAGTGATAGCTATTCTGATGGGTGTGAGGTGATAGTTCATTGTGGTTTTGGTTTGCATTTCCCTGATGATTAGTAATGTTGAGCATCTTTTCATATGTTTGTTGACCATCTATGTGTCTTATTTGGAGAACTGTCTTTTTAGGTCCTCCACTCATTTTTTGATTAAGTTTACATCAGTTCAGTTGCTCAGTCATGTCCAACTCTTTGAGACCCCATGGAATTCAGCATGCCAGGCTTCGCTCTCCATCACCAACTCCCAGAGCTTGCTCAAACTCATGTCCATCAAGTTGGTGATGTGATCCAACCATCTCATCCTCTGTTGTCCTCTTCTCGTCCTGCCTTAAATCTTTCCCAGGATCAGGTTATTTTCTAGTGAGTCAGCCCTTTGCATCACATGGCCAAAGTATTGGAGCTTCAGCTTCAGCATCAGTCCTTCCAGTGAATATTGAGGATTGATTTCCTTTAGGATTGACTGGTTTGACAGTTCAAAAACATCAAATTCTTCAGCACTCAGCTTTCATTATAGTCCAACTCTCACCTCTATATATGACTACTGGAAAAACCATAGCTTTGACTAGACAGACTTTTGTTGACAGATTAATGTCTCTGCTTTTTAATATGCTGTCTAGGTTGGTCATAGTTTTTCTTCCAAGGAGCAAGTGTCTTTTAATTTTTTAACTTTTGATTCTTGTTTGTTTTTTGATGTTGAGCTGTAGGAGCTGTTTGTATATTTTGGAGAGTAATACCTTATTGGTTGCTTTGCAAATATTTTGTCCCATTCTGAGGGTTGTCTTTTAGTTTAATTTGTGGTTTCCTTTGCTGTACAAAAAGCTTTTAAGTTTAATCAGGTCCCATTTGTTTATTTTTGCTTTTATTTTCTTTGCTTCAGTAGACAGATCCAAAAAAAATATTGCTTCAATTTATGTCAGAATGTTCTGCCTATGTTTTCTTCAAGGAATTTTATTGAATCTGGTTTTACATTCATGTTTTTCATCATTTTGAATTTCTTTTTGTATATAACATTAGAGAATGTACTAATTTCATTCTTATACATGTAACTGTCTAGTTTTCCCAGCACCGCTTGTTGAAGAGACTGTCTTTTCTCCATTGTATATCCCTGACTCCTTTGTCATAGAATAAGTAACCATAAGTGCATCTGTTTATTTCTGGGCCCTTGATCCTGTTCCATTGATCTGTGTGTCTGTTTTTGTGCTGGTATCATACTACTTTCATTGCTGTAGCTTTCTATTATAGTATGAACTCAGGAAATATGATTCTTCCAGCTCTGTTCTCCTTTCTCTAGATTGTTTTGGCTCTTCATGATCTTTTGTGTTCCCATACAAAATTTAAAGTTATTTGTTCTAGTTTTATGAAAAATGCCTTGTGTATTTTAATAGGGATTGCATTGAATCTGTAGATTCCCTTGTGTAGTGTGTTCATTTTAACAATAATGATTCTTCTAATATAAGAATTGGTATATCTTTCCATCTGTGTCATCTTCAGTTACTTTCATCAGTGTCATAGTTTTTGGAGTACAGGGAACATAAATTTTCAAAAGATAAACTTACTTTATCCAAAGCTCTTTAATTTTTCCATCTTCTTTGGGCAAGCAAATAAAATATATCAGTGGCAAAAATATATAAAGTTGAGCAAGAGAACTAATAGTAGCTGTATACTTACTATGTTGTGACTTATACTATGCCATACTTCATGACAACATCCAGACCACCTTGGCACTCAGAAATCAGTAACTACAAGTGGAAAGAATACTAGGCATAAGACTGCAGGTAATGGGCCATAATTAATAAATAAAACATATAGAATGTCCCTAAGTAAAATGGAAAAAGTTAAAAACTGACCTCTTTGCTACTTTCTCACTTGTACCCTATAGGCAGTTTCATCAGGCATATCACATTGCAGGTGACAACATAACTGCTACTTCTTCTACACTTTATTTTATTTTTTTTTTTAACTTCCAATTATGCTGTTATTTTTATGGCATGTGCCACAAAGTTTTTTTTCTTTTGTCTGTGAGAGATTTTATTAGCAAGGGAATTAAAAACCTGAATTTCTCTTTATAAAATAAGGACTCAATATTAAGTAATTAGGGCTCCCTAGGTGGCTCAGTGGTAAAGAATCTGCCTGCAGTGCAGGAGACAGAGGAGACATGAGTTCGATCCTTGGGTCAGAAGATTCCCCTGGAGAAGGGCATGGAAACCCACTGCAGTACTCTTGTCTGGAGAATTCCATGGACAGAGGACCCTGGCGGGCTATAGTCCATAGGGTCGCAAAGAGTCAGACATGACTAGGCACGGCACAGCACGGATTCAACCACTTCCCTTCCTATTCTCCCTCCATTAATGTTGCTTTGTCCCTGGCCCTATGACTTTTCGGACTACACATTTGTCAGTCTGTAGAGTAACTGCCAGAAAATAGAGCATAGAGGAATTTAGAATTGAGACAGCCCAAACCAGGGATCTGGATCACCATCCCTCATAATGCCTGGGAGGTATATGGCCAGGAACAAGCCTTGAAATCACACAAAGAACTGATCTGGGAAAGACATAACTTCACAGATACCATGACTTTTGCTGCTGACAATATCTACTGCATGACTTAATGGTGATGCCTCAAGAAATTGGATCCACAGCCCCTGATTTTATCCCTGCTAGAATGAATTCTAGGTATTCCCTGCTGCTTTACATTTCTGGCTCCCAAGCCAAACTCCACTGCAGGTGCTTCTGATTAGAGCTAAGTTTTATGCCGGCATCATAGCTTCAAAGGTCTGAGCAAGCAGGTATCTGATGTCTATAGTGGGGGAAAAAATGTCAAACAGCTATTGCATTTGTCAAGGTCCCTATTACAGAACGACTCCCTAAATTGAACGCAATATTTTGCATGCAGCACAATTAACCCTCTTCATCTGGACAGAATACATAATTATATTAAAGTACATACTAAGATTATATGAACATTTTTAAGATCCACATCAAAGAGCTGGTTTATAATTAAGCTTGCAGTTAGCTATAATCCTAAAACATTCACCTTTTATTGCTGTTTAGCCATGTGTTCTCCATCCTGTATTTGTACAATTGTGTTTTGATTTTTTAAATCCAAATACAGAACTTTATATTTAGCCCTGTTAAATATCACTTTGTTTGCTTTGGCCCATATTTCCAACTTTTTGCAATGCCTTGGAATACGGTTTCTGTCATTCAATACAGTAACTCCACAGTTTTGTGTCATACACAAATTGGATAAACATGCTTTTTGTTTACATTCACATCTCTGATAAAATGTTGAAGAGTATAAACTGCTATAGAAAATACAAAGTATTTTCATCTAGGGTGGCATCTAACCATTAATTAATATGTTACACCATTTTAACCAAACCTCATTTATCTAGAGCTATATTAAATTCATGTTCATTATTTAGCTTGTATCATGATGATGATAATGAAAAGGAATAGATGAAAGGTATTTAAAAGAAAAGTTCTTTATAATGTGAGCCTTTTACTCAATAGAATCAGGAAATAGAATGTGATTAATAATCAAGGATAATACATTCTCCTGTGTGCGCGCGTGTTGCTCAAAAAAGTAAAATTAGAGAAACCCAGAACACTATCACTTGTATATTGAAGATCAGTCTTAATAATGTACCCCTATAAATCTCAAAATATGTTAGAATGGAGGTCAGCAAACATTTTCTGTGAAGGAACAGGCGATACATATTACAGACTTTGTAAGTCCTATGACCTCCCTGTACCTATGCCCTTGAGGAACAAAAGCAGCCACAGACATTACATAAATAAATGGTCATGACAATGTTCCTACGAAAGCTTATTTATAAAAATGTGTTGCCAGATTTGGCCCCAGGCTATAGTTTGTCCATGTTAATGACTATCTATTCAAGTGTACCTGCCTTTAACTGATCTTATATACAGGATAACCTTAAGAGTTTGATTTTGAATGCTAGTCGTCCAATGTTAAGTCCATGTAGATTCCTTTTGTCTTTCCAAATCAGTAAAGATCATCTTTTACAGTTAATCTTAAATAACTACACCAGTTGCTGACTGTTTATATCACTATGTGGTTGTCAGAATTCTCACAATTTCTAGAGCAAGCATCATCTCTTCACTGATGTCTAGAGACACTAAAATATTGTCTTACCAAACTTCAAAGTCCTAAATATCCACCAGAAGAGACAATAAATTTAAAAAATCAACAAGTTTTTTCTTTCAAAATGAGCAGTATGGAACATTAGAGAATAGAAAAAGCAAATATGAGATTAAATTCATGTTCCATATGAGTTTAAAAATCAGCTACAGAGATGAGAAATGAAAAGAAAACTAATGTCTTCTAACAAATAGGAAGTGCCCAGTGGATGGTGAGAAAACTAAGATAGTTACATTGTGCCATAAGATGGTCTGTGCAAGGGAAAATGAAGAAGCATTTAAATGAGATGTCACCTTTTCCCAAATTACTTTCTCCCAAATGATTTAAAAGTCATACATAAAATTACTGTCAGTTTAGTTCAGTCACTCAGTCATGTCTGACTCTGCAACCCTGTGGAATGGAGCACACTAGGCTTCCCTGTCCATCACCAACTCCCAGAACTTGCTCAAACTTATGTCCATCGAGTCAGTGATGCCATCCAACCATCTCATCCTCTGTCGTCCCCTTCTCCTGCTTTCAATCTTTCCCAGGATCAGGGTCTTTTCCAGTGAGTCATTTCTTTGCATTAGGTGGCAAAATATTGGAGTTGCAGCTTCAGCATCAGTCATTCCAAATGAATATTGAGGACTGATTTCCTTTAGGATTGACTGGTTTGATCTCCTTGCAGTCCAAGGGACCCTCAAAAGTCTTCTCCAACACCACAGTTCAAAAGCATCAATTCTTCAGCACTTAGCTTTCTTTATGGTCCAACTATCATATCCATACATAACTCCTGGAAAAAGACATAGCTTTGACTATATGGACCTTTGTCAGCAAAGTAATGCCTCTACTTTTTAATATGTTGTCTAGGTTGGTGATAGCTTTTCTTCCAAGGAGCAAGCGTCTATTAATTTCATAGCTGCAGTCAACATCTGCAGTGATTTTGGAGCCTAAGAAAATAATGTCTGTCACTGTTTTCATTGTTTTCCCATCTATTTGCCATGAAGTAATAATTACCGTAGCATGGTTAAAATCAGGAGAGATGATAAAAAAGAGAGAACAGAAGGGAAGTAACTTTTAGCACTTTCTTTTGGTAGTGATCCTGTAAAGCATTTTACATAGGCTGATCATTTAATCAGGCTTTCCTGGTGGCTCAGTGGTAAAGAATCTGCCTGGCAATGCAGAAGACACAGGTTCCACCTCTTGGGTGGGGAAATTCCCTGGGGTAAGAAATGGTAAACCATTCCAGTATTTTTGCCTGGGAAATCTCATGGATAGAGAATCCTAACGGACTACAGTCCCTGGAGTCACAAAGGAGTCAGATACAATTTAGCGACTAAACAACAATAGTCATTTAACCACTAAATCACTGTGAGATGAGTTTTGCTGATTACTGTTTTATAACAGGGTGACTAAGAATCAAGGAGGTTAAATAGTTTACCTAGGGACACAAAGTTGTTCAATAGTGAACTGAGACTCTAATCCAATTCATTCTGTCTCTAAACACTTTTCCCCCTATTTACACTACATTGAAAACATATCAATATAAAATATGCAGATAGACCTAAAAAGAGAAACAATTGCTTGTATACTTTACTTAAAATGCAACCTAATGAAGATTGCCTGATTCATATTTTCTTCAAAGAAAGAAAAATAAGATAAACAGATTTCTAAATCTATCTTCAGAGTTTACACTAGCAAAAAAAGTGTTAAATGTATTTGGACATAGCTAGCAATGAATATCGGAGAAGACGATGGCACCCCACTCCATCCAGTACTCTTGCCCTCCAAATCCCATGGATGGAGGAGCCTGGTGGGCTGCAGTCCATGGGGTCGCAAAGAGTCAGACACGACTGAGCGACTTCACTTTCATGCATTGGAGAAGGAAATGGCAACCCACTCCAGTGTTCTTGCCTGAAGAATCCCAGGGACGGCGGAGCATGGTGGGCTGCCGTCTATGGGGTTGCACAGTCAGACACGACTGAAGCGACTTAGCAGTGGCAGCAATGAATATTCTAAGTTTTATTCAAACAGAGATTGCATCCATCTAATTTACACCATTTACATTTTGTAATGGAAATCACTTCCATGCTGTGGTGTTTCTAGAAAAGTAGTTAAATACATTCTTTAGCAATTAGAAATTTGTAAACTTCAAGTGTTTTCCGTTTTGGAAGTTTCTTTACTAAATATTGTTGCTGCAGTCAGAACTGAAATTGCAGCACAGAAGTATGAATACATTGCAGATTGAGAAAGGATAGGGTTGGAAAGAGTGTTGATAATGAGCAAGTGCCAAGCGTGTATAACAGGATACTGTTTGAAGTTTTAAATTAGGCACTAGTTACAGTCACTTCCGATTCAAAGACAGGTTACAAAAACTTAATCCAAAGTTGTTACACACTCTAAGAATCTCATACACATGAAGACAAATGAAGACTAGGGAGGTTGGTGCAAAGACTTTAAATATAACTGTTTGAGTGCTATTCTTTAGATTTGTACAGTGGAAGGAAGGTTATTTTCCCTTCAGGTCAAGACAATGTGAGGATTGTTAGTAGAACACTCAAGAGAGCTTCCTTGGTCTCCTGAAGTGAATTACATCACTTGCTGATGCCTGCCAAGAAAATCGAAGGCAAAGAAGGCCACCCAGTCCCCTGATGGCAGTGTGAGGAATGTGCTTACTCTGTTGTAATTGTGTTTTCAGAGTTTGTATAGGTGAAGAATGTCTGAGTGCTTCCTAAGGACCAGACACAGAACATAATTAAAATCTATCTTAGAGTTTGTCCAATAGGGTCATCTAGAGGGAAAGCTGAAGGTGGAGATTGAGTTTTGAAGGGGTTAAGGGCAGTCATAAAAAAATGGTCAAGAATCTTGCAGATGAGGTCAACCAGTAACAGAAGTCTTTGTAGAACCCATGAAAGTGTCCAGTGAGAGAAGAGGTCTGCTTTAACTATTCTTCATGCCACTCTTATGCTGCATACAGTTAGCTAGCAGGTCATAATGAGGAGGCAAAGAAGTTGTAGCTTTGCCTTGAGATTAATTGTGGATTAGCATATTATCCTGATAGTCATATTTTTAAATTTATGCTCTATGGATGTGTGAAAGCGACCGTAGGATGATAGGACTCACCTAGGTTTTCTTCCAAGGTGACCACCATCGAAGAAAATTTCAAAGATTAATGGAAACAAAAATAAAAATGCTTTTTTTTCCATGTCATGAGTCCTTCTTCGTCAACCTATCAGGTACATATACTTTTATGATCAGAATAATTTTATTTCAATGAGTTCACATAAGATAGAGTTGGAAGGAAAGTTGATAAAACTGGAAATTATAGCAGGGTGAATGTCAGGCTAAGGCATCTGGTCCTTATTAGTTGGGAAGGGGGAAATCATTGAATGTTGGGGTCTGATAGATAAGATGAGTATTATGACAATGACTAGCATTATTTGTAGCAATGAAATGGACCATTTCCTGATGGAAGTTTAGTAATGCAAAGGCAATAAAGTTTTCTGAAATGTTAAATACTTGAGTACATAGAAAGAGATTTTTCTCTTTTGGTTTAAAACAACAATAATATTTTCTGAGGTGTAAATATATATGAAATTAAAATACATGATAATAGCACAAAAGGAAGGCATTGAAATATAAGTTCCTTATTTTACTTTGGAAAAAGTACAAATTAAGAAAAATAATTTGCAGATGTATGTTAATCTCTAAAGTAATGACAAAGAGTAAAACAATATATCATTAAAAACCTAGTAAAGTGCTTGAGATTCATGTACTTTACTGATGTAAATGACACTTCAGTGAAAACAAGAAAAATGTTGAAATATCCCTTTTGAGAATGTCTCATGGCTTTTGAGCATATCTATTTTGCAATGCCAAGATGCACACAAACAAATACAAACACACACACACACACACACACACACTCTTTATCTTCCATTGTTGATCCTCTCATCTGCTCTCTATATCTTTCTCTGGTTTGCTTGTGTCTGTTCTTTCTCCCACATCAGTACCAAGTTCTTAATGGTAATGGCAAGAATTCTCCACAGGGGCTCTTAGTTTCATTCTGAGCTATTTAAATACCTGGGCATTTATGGTATCCCTGAATGGAGCGAGGAGTTGATCACAGGATGCTCAGGGGGCTGATCTGGGGTTTATCTTGTTGAGAACAGTTGCTTTAGAGCTGGGGTTGACAAACTTTGCCTTTAAAGGATCAGATGGCAAAACTGTTCAGCTTTGTGCACCAGTGCACTATGTTGTGACTCTTCAACACTGCTATTACAAGGATGAATGCAGGCATGGACAATATGTAACCAACTGAATGTGACTGTGTTCCAATAATACTTCATTTAAAAATGTATGAGGCAGGCAGGCCATAATTGTCCCACTGGACCCTAGTGCTATGACCCAGGCAGTAGATAAAAGAAGATAAGTGCACATAACTTTTCAATCATTGCTGTGTTTGCAGATCAGTCTGTTGAAGACTTTATGCTGTTTTATAAGCTTTGGCTAGCACCAATGGTATTTCAGACATTCCTTAGATTTAAGGTTCCATTTTATTATTCTATTTTAAATTTCAATTGTTTATAGTTTTGTGTCTTAAAAACAGAATGTAAGCAATTAGCATAAGAATATAAAGTAATTTTAAAAGATGTCTACTGTTACATCGAAGAGAATATTTTCTACATAATTGTTGAAAATATAGTCTACAATACCAAAAAAAATGCAATTTCACTTTTTATAGGCCTACTGTTAATAAGCCCTGCTTTCCCAGTCCTTCTATCTGTATTGTGAACATGGATCAAATACAGAATTACCTAGAGAAATTCAAATAAAATAGGAGAACTTTGGGTCATGGCAGTAGTGTACTTCTTGTTCCAAGAGAAGGCAAGCAACGACTTCTTATATTCAGTTTGGCTGGGTGGGTATTCACTTCGGCTTTTATATTTCTGTGATCCTTTGGCACAAAATTTTTAACATTGTATTAACTTTATCCCTAGAGTTGAAAAATATATGTCCCAAAGGTTAATATTAAGCAGAGTTGTCCTTGGTAGAAAATATATTTAGTTCCAATTATGAAAAAAGTACATAAAAGTGTAATAAAGCTGTTTGGAAAAACAAGCATCAGGTGCTTTTTCCTGTCCTCTCAGGAGAGAGCACAGCTCTGTTGGAAAGCAGCCTTGGAGACTGAAATGCCTGTTTTCTCCTCATCTTAGCATGCCTTATTAGTGTGCTCCTGGTAAATTACTTTGGCCCTTTTTTTAAATCTCAGGTGATGAGTTTGCAAGAACTCATTGCCTTCTACTCAGAGGTTTCAGGAGGCCTTATTAACTGCTTTTTTTTTTTTTTTTTATTAAGCTCTTTGTGGTCTTCCAAAGCATCTTTTAAAAAATATATCTCTTAAGTCATTTCTATTCCCTCACCAGGGTTTGATTGGTCTTCTTAAGTGGAAAAAAATATCTATAGTTTCCATTTCATGAAGTATTTACTCTGTGGCACAATGAGAAAATGGACAACTGAACAATAGTTAATTTTGAAATTAGGTGGATTTTCTTTTGGCTGCAAACAGTTGCTCTTTTATAGGTTGATGGTTTCTAGGGAATTTGGCTGTGGTATGAATTTTGTTTCTTGAAACTATTCATACAGTCTTGATACACACATATGTGAAACATTATAAGAAACATTCTGTTTGGAGTTGGGGACAAAGAAAAATTGCCAGGAAAGTAGGTAAGGACACTAGTGCTCACACTAGCGAGATCTGCATTTTATGATCAGCCTGTGTCTGTTCTCTAGGGATCCATTTTCTGGAGGCCTCTCATTCTTACTGACCCCCCGCATCCATGTTTATATTATCATTTCTTATTTGATCATAGCTCCAAGAGTGAAGTCTCTAAATGAAAAAAGCCTGAATCCACTTACCAATTTATGTGCCATACCTGGCAGCTCCCTAGACCCTGAGGCTGGTTGCTCCTGTTGATGTCTCACAAACAGTAAATTTGGGACATTACTCTCTTATCTAAGTTGTGTAAAAACCACTCAAAATACATGACAGATATCAGAAAATTGGAGGCAGAGGTTAAATGCTCTGATTACTTGAAGAAAAGGAGCTGGGTAAATGCAAAGAATGTTACCATTTATGGAGACACATTTCCTTATTAACCACCACTTTCATGCCCACAAATATCCTACCAAAGGCTCAATTTATCTTTGACTATTTTGCATGCCGTCCTTGGCAGCCACCTAGTAAAACTTTTGGTACTATGTATACTGTTCAGTCCTGGGTGTTCATTGGAAGGACTGATGCTAAAGCTGAAACTCCAATACTTTGGCCACCTCATTCAAGAGTTGATTCACTGGAAAATACCCTGATGCTGGGAGGGATTGGGGGCAGGAGGAGAAGGGGACGACAGAGGATGAGATGGCTGGATGGCATCACCGACTCAATGGACATGAGTTTGAGTAAACTCCGGGAGTTGGTGATGGACAGGGAGGCCTGGCGTGCTGTGATTCATGGGGTCGCAAAGAGTCGGACACGACTGAGCGACTGAACTGAACTGATACTCTTTACAAATATTTCATTATGAATTGGGCCTTTCACCTGGTAAACACAGAAAAATTAACCATGAAAATAAACCAATACTTCAAACCAAAAAATAGCTAGGGCAAAGTGAAAAATCTCAAACCAAACTTCTCAAGCCAAACATGACTCTAAATGCCCTGTCCTATAATAAAGTTCAGCTTATTGGAAAGTGACAGCATTATTTTAATTCAAACATGATCATTTATCTAAAACACATGATATCCTTTAATGATAAAAAGAAAGGCCATAGAAAATAGGTACAATTAAACTTTTCCTCCCACTCAAATATAAAAAATATTTACGAGGTAATTCATACCCTAATATTTCAGGTTAGCCTATTTGTAAAATTTGACTATAGGAGGTGATGCCTTATTAGCTGCTGCAGTACAGGGAAATTAGAAATTCAATTTTAAGTTTGTGTTAACATGCTTACACTTTATTACTTCAGTTCAGTTGAGTCGCTCAGTCATGTCCGACTCTTTGCGACCCCATGAACTGCAGCACGCCAGGCCTCCCTGTCCATCACCAACTCCCGGACTCCACCCAAACCCATGTCCATTGAGTGGGTGATGCCATCCAACCACCTCATCCTCTGTCGTCCCCTTCTCCTCCTGCCCTCAACCTTTCCCAGCATCAGGGTCTTTTCCAATGAGTCAGCTCTTCACATCAGGTGGTCAAAGTATTGGAGTTTCAGCTTCAGCATCAGTCCTTCCAATGAACACCCAGGACTGATCTCCTTTAGGATGGACTAGTTGGATCTCCTTGCAGTCCAAGGGACTCTCAAGAGTCTTCACCACCACAGTTCAAAAGCATCAATTCTTCGGCACTCAGCTTTCTTTATTACCAGTAGAAGAAAAACTATATACAGTACTAGTTACTCTGTTTGGATTCTCACAGGAAATTAAGTTGTTCCTCTGTATACCTTGAGGGCAGATTAAATGTACTGACGTGTCACTTATATTAACACAGCCTCTTCTGAAATAGGTTAGTTTTTTAACTGATTCTGAAAGACTAGTTACAAGCAAAGCTTGAGAATGGAAGATAATACCTTATTAAGGTAAGTGGAAAGTGGAACATCAGCAAAAATATAAGTAGCCTTCATGTATATCTTCTTGCCTGAGAACCCCATGGACAGAGGAGCCTATGAGCCTACAGTCCACGGATTTGCAGAGTCAGACATGACTGAGCTACTAACACACTATTTAACTTTTAACTATTTTTGTATTTATATGATATTTGACTCTAAGCCATTAATTTATATCATTTATTTCCACATATTCCTCCTGCATTTTGTGACTCATTCTCAAGAATTCTGTCAAGTATAATCATTTTAAGACTAATATACAGTTTAGTACAAAGGGAAAAGTTTAATTCACATTATAACAAAAAAATACAGAGCTAATGCACTTTTGATAGTAATTTATTTCTGTTAGGAAGAACTAAAAATTTCCAGTGGAGACATAGAATAAAAAGGTTATATCTCATCCCCCAGCAAATTTGTTCATTCAGTCATTTCATTTAACATTTTCTGTTCATGGGCAGAGTACCACAAACATATTTGACTAGTGCCTAAACATCTGGAAGCTGATGATTTTCTAATGCTGATTGGTCTAAGATTTTGAATCTGTATAATTCATCTCAGTGAAGCACTTCCTTAGAAATCTCTTTTTACCCAAGTTAACCTTGTTGGAGTTTCATGGCCGTTGTTGTTCTGTCTGTAAGTTGTGTCCAACTTTTTGCAACTGCAGGGGCTGCATGCAGTATGCCAGGCTTCCCTATCCTTCACAACCTCCCAGAGTTTGCTCAGACTCATGTCCATTGAGTTGGTGATGCCATCCAACCGTCTCATCCTCTATCATCCCCTTATTCTGCCTTCAATTTTCCCCAGCATCAGAGCCTTTAATAATGAGTCAGCTCTTTGCATCAAGTGGCCAAAGTATTACAGCTTCAGCATCAGCCCTTCCAATGAATATTGAGGGCTGATTTCCTTTAGGATTGATTTCATTGATTTGCTGCAGTCCAAGGGACTCTCAAGAGTCTTCTCAAACACCACAATTCAAAAGCATCAATTCTTTGGTGCTCAGCCTTTTTTATGGTTCAACTCTTGCATCTGTAATGACTGCTGGAAACACCATAGCTTTGATTATATGGACCTCTATCAGCAAAGTAATGTCTCTGCTTTCGAATATGCTATCTAGGTTGGTCATAGCTTTTCTTCCAAGGAGAAAACATGTTTTAATTTCATGGCTGCAGTCTGTCCACAGTGATTTTGGAGCCCAGGAAAATAAAGTCTGTCACTGTTTCCCTTTTTTCCCCACCTATTTGCCATGAAGTGATGGGACCAGATGCCATGATCTGAGATTTTTGAAAGTTGAGTTTTAAGCCAGCTTTTTCATTCTTCTATTTCACCTTCATAAAGAGGATCTTTAGTTCTTCTTTGCTTTCTTCCATAAGGGTGGTGTCAAGTGCATATCTGAGGTTATTGATATTTCTCCCTGCAATCCTGATTCCAGCTTGTGCTTCATCCAGCCTGGCATTTTGCGTGATGTCCGCTATATGTAAGTTAAATAAGCATGGTGACAATATACAGCCTTGATGTACTCCTTTCTCAATTTTGAACCAGTTCATTATTCCACATCCAGTTCTAACTGTTGTTTCCTGCATACAGATTTATCAGGAGGCAGGTAAGGCGGTCTGGTATTCCCACCTAGTAATCCCCACCTGGTAATACCTGTCTGGTATTCCCCATGAAGAATTTTCTAGTTTGTTGTGATCCACACAACCACACAATTGACATTTAGCATAATGAATGAAACAGAAGTAGATGGTTTTCTGGAATTCTCTTACTATTACTATGATCGAACAGATGTTGGCAATTTAGTCTCTGATTCCTCTGTCATTTCTAAATCCAGCTTGTACATCTGGAAGTTCTCAGTTTACATACTGTTGAAGCCTAACTTGAAGGATTTTGAGTATTTCCTTGCTATCCTGTGAAATGAGTGCAATTGTGTGGTAGTTTGAACATAGTTTAGTATTGCACCTTTTTAGAAATTGGAATAAAAACTGACCTTTTCAGTTCTGTGGCCACTGCTGAGTTTTCCACATTTGCTGGCATATTGAGTGTAGCACTGTAACAGCATCATCTATTAGGATTTGAAATAGCTCACCTGGAATTCCATCTCCTCCACTAGCTTTGTAGTGATGCTTTCTAAAGTACACTTGACTTCATACTCCAGAATGTCTGGCTCTAGGTGAATGATCACAGCATCATGGTTATCCAGGTCATTAAGATATTTTTGTATAGTTCTTCTATGTATTCTTGCCATCTCTTCTTAATATTTTCTGCTTCTGTTAGGTCCATACTGTTTTTGTCCTTTATTGTGGCCAACTTTGCATGAAGTGTTCCCTTTGTATCTCTAATTTTCTTGAGTAGATCTCTTGTCTTTCCCATATTATCCTTTCCCTCTATTTCTTTGCCTTGTTCATTTAGGAAGGCTTTCTTATCTCTCCTTGCTCTTCTTTGTGACTCTGCACTCAGATGGGCATATCTTTCCTTTTCTCCTTTTCTTTGCTTCTCTTCTTTTCTCAGCTATTTGTAAGGCCTCCTCAGAAAACCATTTTGCTTTTTGCATTTCTTTTTCTTGGGAATGGTTTTGATCACTACCTCCTGTACAGTATTATGAACCTCTGTCCATGGTTCTTCAGTCACTTTCTATCAGATCTAATCCCTTGAATCTATTTGTGACTTCTACTGTATAATTATAAGGGGTTTGATTTAGGTCATACCACAATGGTCTCATGGTTTTCCCTACTTTCTTCGATTTAAATCTGAAAGTTGAAATAAGGAGCTTATGATCTCAGCCATATTCAGCGCCCAGTACTGTTTTTGCTGACTGTATAGAGCTTCTCCATCTTTGGCTGCAAAGAATATAATCAGTCTGAATTTGGTGTTGGCCATCTGGTTATGTCCATGTGTAGAGTTGTCTCTTGTGTTATTGGAAGATAGTGTTTGCAATGACCAGTGTGTTCTCTTTGCAAAACTCTGTTAACCTTTGCCCTGCTTCATTTTGTACTCCAAGGCCAAACTTGCCTGTTGTTCTGGGTATCTCTTGACTTATTACTTTTGCATTCCAGTTCCCTATGATAAAAAGTACATTTTGTTTGGGTGTTATTTCAAGAAGATCTTGTAGGTCTTCATAGAACCATTCAATTTCATCTTCTTTAGCATTATTGATTGGGGCATAGACTTGAATTATTGTTATATTGAATGGTTTGCATTGGAAATGAACCAAGATGATTCTGTTGTTTTTGAGATTGCACCCAAGTACTGCATTTCAAACTCTTTTGTTGACTATGATGCCTACTCCATTTCTTCTAAGGGATTCATGCCCACAATAGTAGATATATAGGTCATCTGAATTAAAATTGCTCATTCCACTGTATTTTAGTTCACTGATTCCTGAAATGTCAATGTTCACTCTTGCTATCTCCTATTTGACCACTTCCAATTTCCCCTGATTCATGGACCTAACATTCCAGGTTCCTATGCAGTATTATTCTTTATAATGTCAGACTTTACTTTCATCACTAGACACATCCACAACTGGGCATTGTTTCCTCTTTGGCTCAGCCTCTTCAATCCTTCTGGAGCTATTTCTCTGCTCTTCTCCAGTAGTATAATGGGCACCTACTGACCTGGGGAGTTCATCTCTCAGAGTCATATCCTTTTGCCTTTTCATACTGTTCATGGGGTTCTCCAGGCAAGAATGCTGATGTGGCTTCCCATTCCCTTCTCCAGTGGACCATGTTTAGTCAGAATTCTCCACCATGAACCACCCATCTCAGGTGGCCCTTCATGACATTCCTTGTAATTTCATTGAGTTAGACAAAGCTGTTATCATATTCTCATGATTGTGTTTGTGTATGTGTTTTATAACTTGGCAGTTTGTATATCTGGATCTAAGTTTTCCTGACACCTCTCTCAAAAATAACACAATAGTTTTAGCTAGATTTTTTTTTTTTTTTTACCACAGTGGCAATCCTGTCTTAATTGATGTGAACTAACTAATACATGGTACTGTGGCTTAAAGGACTCTTGGTCTCAGAGTTTTCAGTATATAACAAAGACTTCTGCCTTAAAAGTAAGTTGCTTAAATTCTGAAATGAGAAGCCAGGTAAATAAGAAGGAACCAAAAATATTCAAGTATGCATTCATATCAGGAACCTATGATTTAATTATTCAAAGATATTTATGAGTAAAAGAGATACACTTAATAAGTATGTCAGGATAACAATTAAAAAGTAGGACCTTAACAAACTAGAATATACTGTTATGCTACTTATTACATAGACACTAGGTTTAAAAAAAATCCTCACATACATGAATGTGTGAAACTAATATTTGGCATAGTAAAACCCAATTATTTTGAATAGGATAGCGTTTTGATTTAGTAAGGATGCTGAGAAATGCTGTAAAATTAAAGGTTATGATTAGCATATAGTGATTTGTTTTCTATAACACTGAAAATTAAGGAGTAAGTTTTGTGCAGTATATAATAATTTATAGTAATACAGTATATGCAAGTGATAGAAAATTTAATTTCATAAATTAATGGATACAGTCATGCTTATATTAATTCCACTGAAGCATCTGTTGCTGATAAAGGTTTCAAAGATCACTCCTACCCTCTATTTAGAAGTTGGCACCACTACTGAACACTCCAGCCTCTACTGCCAGAAACCTTGCTATTTCTTCCCTTGCCTTAGGGAAATCACATTGCTTTGTCCCAGTCTCGGTAGTTACTGCATCATAATTGTTGTCAGATAAAATTAATAGTAACATTTTAATTCTCATCCACTCTAGCCAAGTGGTCAGATGAAATTAATAGTTAATACTTTCTCACTCTAACCAAGCATATTTTGACATTTATAAAGAAAATACTGTTTAAGTCTCCTTCAGAATTAAGCTGTAAATCAATCTTTCTGCTGCTGCTAAGCCACTTCAGTTGTGTCTGACTCTGTGCGACCCCATAGATGGCAGCCCACCAGGCTCCTCTGTCCTTGGGATTCTCCAGGCAAGAACACTGGAGTGGGTTGCCATTTCCTTCTCCAATGCATGAAAGTGAAAAGTGAAAGTGAAGTCACTCAGTCTTGTCCGACTCTTAGCGACCCCATGGACTGCAGCCCACCAGGCTCCTCCATCTATGGAATTTTCTAGGCAAGAGTACTGGAGTGGGGTGCCATTGCCTTCTCTGAAATCAACCTTAAGTTGAGTATATTTGAAGAGGTGAGTTTTGCATTGTTAATTGTGGGCACTCAGATGCTAGAACTCACATTTCTAGGGCATACTTAAGATCTTTGTTTGTCTATGAAGAAAGAATACTTAAGTATATCAACAAAAGTTAGAATTCTCACCTATATGTGTAAACGTTCCCCAGTTTTCTGTTCATAGGATGTTTGGTTTCATGAAGAAAAATTTTACCCATAAATTTAAAAGTTCAAAACATCATATCATGTGATCTCCCAAAGAAATGTGGAATCATCATACTTTATGGTTAAACTCAAGAAACATGGACCTTCCCATCATTAATGATACACTTTTCTAATTGTGTCTGAAAATGATTTCCTTGCATGTAGTCAACACAGACCCCCATATTTGGTACAACTGTCTTTAGTTTATATTATTACTTTGTAAAATGTTTTACTTTAAGATATCACGTTTATAAAATTAACTTGTTTACAGCATTTGAAGACACAAGGCCAAAAATACTGTAAACTTGATTTGTACATTGAGTGGAAAAAAGAAGATGATAGAATCCCATTAGAGGAAAACAAGTAAACTAGATTGTCACTTTAAGAGATTTCTTATGGAGGATTTATTCTTTAGCTTGTTATGATTTCATTTTTATAGAAGCAGCTGTACTTGTTATCGCACTCTGCCACATCATCAGTCATCTAGCTACTGCAGAGAATTCCCCCCGGCAGAACAGGACATTCATGGGTTTATATTACTGCCATAAATTCTTTCACTGTAAGTTTTTATACAAATAATCCCATGTCTCTTGTATACATTACGCCAATTGGTTAACAACATGATCTCTACCAGGGGATTTCTGGAATGTTCTATCTTTTAAAACAATGGTCCAGAGTACATTATTACATACACTAAAAATACTCTAAATGAAATCGGGCACTCTGAGGACATCTATATGATGAGAAAATACGTTTTCCCTTGATTTTTCAATTTAACCTGGTGACTTTTCTTTTAGCTGAATGACATGAAAACAAGTGTTGGAAAAAGGGATATTATAAGGTTAGTATGTTAAAAAAAATTAACAGTGGAGTAGATTCTCAAATGAGAAGGATAAATTTCAGGCTGTCAAACTTTTCACAGTTCTTTTCTTCTATTGCTGTTCAGAATCCCAGCATTTCCATTATGCCAATTCCTAAGTAGTTGTCAGATTTTCGGCCATTACCAATTTCTTCACACAGTAGAAGTGAAGAGTACTTAAGAACACCAATTGGTCCATTGACTAAAGCTTAAATGTACTAATCTGATTTTCTTTTACCTCCTTTTATGTGTGAAGAATACAGTAATAGGATCTCAAATGTTATTCCACACTCTAAAAGTTGAAAATGTTCTTCCTTGGATTTTCTTTCATCAATTATACCATCAATTATACTGCTATGTTCTGGTGAGCTCCATTTCTGATTGTACTAAACCATTAACTGGGTCTCAGATTTTAGTGATAAATAATATCATCTGAAGAACCACAGGAAAATTTTCAAGAAAAAAATGCGGATACAACAAAAAGTACATTGATTTAGATTTGGAGAAGAGAGTTTGGGGATAGTGTTTATGATAATTCAGAGTGATCTGATTTAACATCATGATTCCAAGTTCAATCACAATTTTCCAATATGAAAAAGTAAGATCAAATAAATAAAACTTTGAGTTGATCACGTACTACCCTTAGTACTATGTTATTTTGATGTAAATATATTCAGTAGCTTAAATTTAGCTTCAGTTACAGTTTAAGGTATGACTGCTGTTTAAATAAAAAATAAGGTCACTCCAAAAATTATATCCTCAAAATAGAGGTAAGTAGATTATCAAGTTATAGATTTATGTATATAGTAGAATCCCATTTGTAGGGAAATGTCATAAATATGTTTGCTTGTGCTTATACATTTTAAGGGTACCTAAACCAGTACATTCTGAAGGAGATCAGCCCTAGGATTTCTTTGGAAGGAAAGATGCTAAAGCTGAAACTCCAGTACTTTGGCCACCTCATGCGAAGAGTTGACTCATTGGAAAAGACTCTGATGCTGGGAGGGCTGGGGGCAGGAGGAGAAGGGGACAACTGAGGATGAGATGGCTGGATGGCATCACTGACTCGATGGACGTGAGTCTGAGTGAACTCCAGGAGTTGGTGATGGACAGGGAGGCCTGGCGTGCTGCAATTCATGGGGTCACAGAGTCAGACACGACTGAGCGACTGGACTGAACTGAACTGAAAAAAGTATTAATTGTGGAAACAGATGGGGAAACAGTGGAAGCAGTGTCAGACTTTACTTTTTTGGGCTCCAAAATCACTGCAGATGGTGACTGCAGCCAGGAAATTAAAAGACACTTACTCCTTGGAAGGAAAGTTATGACCAACCTAGATAGCATATTCAAAAGCAAGACACATTACTTTGCCAACAAAGGTCCGTCTAGTCAAGGCTATGGTTTTTCCAGTGGTCATGTATGGATGTGAGAGTTGGACTGGGAAGAAAGCTGAGCGCTGAAGAATTGATGCTTTTGAACTGTTTTGTTGAAGAAGACTCTTGAGAGTCCCTTAGACTGCAAGGAGATCCAACCAGTACATCCTAAAGATTAGTCCTGGGTGTTCATTGGAAGGACTGATGCTAAAGGTGAAACTCCAATACTTTGGCCACCTCGTGTGAAGAGTTGACTCATTGGAAAAGACCCTGATGTTGGGATGGATCGGGGACAGGAGGAGAAGGGGACGACAGAGGATGAGATGGCTGGATGGCATCACCAACTCGATGGACATGAGTTTGGGTGAACTCTGGGAGTTGGTGATGGACAGGGAGGCCTGGCGTGCTGTGATTCATGGGATTGC
>SJYQ01003945.1:1006469-1019218 GCA_006410935.1 Redunca redunca
TTTATTTTTTTTAATTTATTTATTTTAATTGGAAGATAATTACGTTACAATATTGTACGTTATGTTATACATTGACATGAATCATCCATGAGTATACATGTGTTCCCCATCCTGAATCCCCCTCCCACCTCCCTCCCTATCCCATCCCTCAGGGTAATCCCATTTCACCAGCCCTGAGCACCTTGTTTCATGCATTGAACCTGGACTGGCGATCTGTTTCACATGTGATAATATACATGTTTCAGTGCTATTCTCTCAAATCATCGCACCCTCGCCTTCTCCCACAGAGTCCAAAAGACTGTTCTATACCTCTGTGTCTCTTTTGCTGCCTCTCATATAGGGTCATTGTTACCGTCTTTCTAAATTCTATATATATGTGTTAGAACACTGTATTGGTGTTTTTCTTTCTGGATTACTTCACTCTGTATAGTAGGCTCCAGTTTCATCCACCTCATTAGAACTGATTCAAATGTATTCCTTTTAATGTTTGAATAATATTCCATTGTGTATATGTACCACAGCTTTCTTATCCATTTGTCTGCTGATGGACATCTAGGTTGCTCCCACGTCCTGGCTATTATAAACAGTGCTGTGATGAACATTGGCGTACACGTGACTCTTTCAATTCTGGTTTCTAAAGTGTGTATGCCCAGCAATGGGATTGCTGGGTCATATGGTAGCTCTATTTCCATTTTTTAAAGGAATCTCCACACTAGTGGCTGTACTAGTTTGCATTCCCACCAACAGTGTAAGAGGGTTCCCTTTTCTTCAGACCCTCGCCAGCATTTATTGTTCATAGACTTTTGGATAGCAGCCATTCTGACTGGCGTGAAATGGTACCTCATTGTGGTTTTGATTTGGATTTCTCTAATAATGAGTGATGTTGAGCATCTTTTCATGTGTTTGTTGGCCATCTGTATGTCTTCTTTGGAGAAATGTCTGTTTAGTTCTTTGGCCCATTTTTTGATTGGGTCATTTATCTTTCTGGAATTGAGCTGCAGGAGCTGCTTATATATTTTTGAGATTAATTCTTTGTCAGTTGCTTCGTTTGCTATTATTTTCTCCCCATTCTGAAGGCTGTCTTTTCACCTTGCTTATAGTTTCCTTCATTGTGCAAAAGCTTTTAATTTTAATTAGGTCCTATTTGTTTGCTTTTGCTTTTATTTCCAACATTCTGGCAGGTGTGTCATAGAGGATCCTGCTGTGATTTATATCAGAGAGTGTTTTGCCTATGTTTTTGTCTAGTAGGTTTATAGTTTCTGGTCTTATGTTTATATCTTTAATCCATTTTGAATTTATTTTTGTGTATGGTGTTAGAAAGTGTTCTAGTTTCATTCTTTTACAAGTGGTTGACCAGTTTTCCCAGCACCACTTGTTAAAGAGATTGTCTCTTGTCCATTGTATATTCTTGCCTTCTTTGTGAAAGATAAGATGTCCATAGGTGCATGGATTTATCTCTGGGCTATTTTGTTCCATTGATCTATATTTCTGTCTTTGTGCCAGTACCAAACTGTCTTGATGATTGCAGCTTTGTAGTAGAGCCTGAAGTCAGGCAGGTTAATTCCTCTAGGTCCATTCTTCTTTCTGATTACACTTTTGATTTCCGTGCCTGTGATGGGTCTGTTAAGATGTTCTATTTCTTCCTGGTTCAGTTTTGGAAAGTTACACTTTTCTAAGCATTTGTCCATTTATTCCAAGTTTTCCATTTTATTGGCACATAGTTGCTAATAGTAGTCTCTTATGATCTTTTGTATTACTGTGTTGTCTGTTGTGATTTCTCCATTTTCATTTCTAATTTTGTGGATTTGATTCTTCTCCCTTAGTTTCTTGATGAGTCTGGCTAATTCTTTGTCAGGTTTATTTATCTTCTCAAAGAACCAGCTTTTAGCTTTGTTGATTTTTGCTCTGGTCTCTTTTGTTTCTTTTGCATTTATTTCTGCCCTAATTTTTATAATTTCTTTCCTTCTACTAGCCCTAAGGTTCTTCATTTCTTCCTTTTCTAGTTGCTTTAGGTATAGAGTTAGGTTATTTATTTGACTTTTTTCTTATTTCTAGAGGTAAGCTGGTATTGCTATGAACCTTCCCCTTAGCACTGCTTTTACAGTGTCCCATAAGTTTTGGGTTGTTGTGTTTTCATTTCCAATCTCTTCTATGCATATTTTGATTTGTTTTTTGATTTCTTCTGTGATTTGTTGGTTATTCAGTAGCATGTTGTTTAGCCTCCATATGTTGGAATTTTTAATAGTTTTTTTCCCCCTGTAATTGACATCTAATCTTACTGCATTGTGATCAGAAAAGATGCTTGGAATGATTTCAGTTTTTTTGAATTTACCAAAGCTAGATTTATAGCCCAGGATATGACCTATCCTGGAGAAGGGTCCGTGTGCACTTGAGAAAAAGGTGAAATTCATTGTTTTGGGGTGAAATATCCTATAGATATCAATTAGGTCCAACGTATCATTTAAAGTTTGTGTTTCCTTGTTAATTTTCTGTTTAGTTGATCTATCCATAGGTGTGAGTGGGGTATTAAAGTCTCCCACTATTATTGTGTTATTGTTAATTTCCCCTTTCATACTTGTTAGCATTTGTCTTACATATTGTGGTGCTCCTATGGTGGGTGGATATATGTTTATAATTGTTATATCTTCTTCTTGGAGTGATCCTTTGATCTTTATATAGTGTCCTTCTTTATCTCTTTTCACAACCTTTATTTCAAAGTCTATTTTATCTGATATGAGTATTGCTACTTCTGCTTTCTTTTGGTCTCCATTTGCATGAAATATCTTTTTTCCAGCCCTTCACTTGCAGTCTGTATGTGTCCCTTATCTTGAGGCAGGTCTCTTGTAGACAGCATATATAGGGCTCTTGTTTTTTTAATCCATTCAGCCAGTCTTTGTCTTTTGGCTAGGCATTCAACCCATTTACATTTAAGGTAATTATTGATAAGTATGATCCTCTTGCTATTTACTTTGTTGTTTTGGATTCAAGTTTATATACCTTTTCTGCATTTCCTGTCTAGAGAAGATCCTTTAGCATTTGTTGAAGAGCTGATTTGGTGGTGCTGAATTCTCTCAGCTTCTGCTTGTCTGTAAAGCTTTTGATTTCTCCTTCATATTTGAATGAGATCCTTGCTGGGTACAGTAACCTGGGTTGTAGGTTTTCTCTCTTTCATCACTTTAAGTATGTCCCGCCAATCCTTTCTGGCCTGAAGAGTTTCTATTGAAAGATCAGCTGTTATCCTTATGGGAATCCCCTTGTGTGTTATTTGTTGTTTTCCCCTTGCTGATTTTAATATTTGTGCTTTGTGTTTGATCTTTCTTAATTTGATTAATATGTGTCTTGGGGTGTTTTGCCTTGGGTTTATCCTGTTTGGGACTCTCTGAGTTTCTTGGACTTGGATGACTATCTCCTCCCCATTTTAGGGAAGTTTTCAACTATTATATCCTCAAGTATTTTCTCACAGTCTTTCTTTTTTGTCTTCTTCTTCTGGGACTCCTATGATTCGAATGTTGAGGCATTTGACATTGTCCTAGAGGTCTCTGAGGTTGTCCTCATTTCTTTTAATTATTTTTTTCTTTTCTTCTCTCTGCTTCATTTATTTCCACCATTCTGTCTTCTACTTCACTAATCCTACGTTCTGCCCCAGTTATTCTACTGTTGGTTCCCTCCAGAGTGTTTCTGATCTCATTTATTGCATTATTCATTATTGATTGACTCTTTATTATTTCTTCTAGGTCCTTGTTAAATATTTCTTGCATCTTCTCAATCCTTGTCTCCAGGCTATTTATCTGTAACTCATTTTGTTTTCAAGATTTTGGATCATTTTTACTATCATTATTCTGAATCTTTTTCAGGTAGACTTCCTATCTCCTCCTCTTTTGTTTGGTTTGGTGGGCGTTTATCATGTTCCTTTACCTGCTGAGTATTTCTCTGCCTTTTCATCTTGTTTAGATTGCTGTGTTTGGCGTGGCCTTTCTGTATGCTGGCAGTTTGTGGTTCCTCTTTATTGTGGAGCTTCCTCCCTGTGGCTGGGGTTGGATGAGTAGCTTGTCAAGGTTTCCTGGTTAGGAAGCTTGCGTTGGTGTTCTGGTGGGTGCAGCTGGATCTCTTCTCTCTGGAGTACAATGAAGTGACTAGTAGTGAGTTCTGAGATGTCTTTGGGTTTGGTGTGACTTTGGGCAGCCTGTATATTAAAGCTCAGGGCTATGCTCCTGCATTGCTGGAGAATTTGCATGGTATGTCTTGCTCTGGAACTTCCTGGATCTTGGATGGAGCATGGTTTCAGGGTAGGTATGGAAACTTTTGATTTAGGTCATACCTGAATGGTCTAGCGGTTTTCCCTACTTTCTTCAGTTTGAGTCTGAATTTGGTAATAAGGACTTCATGATCTGAGCCACAGTCACCTCCCAGTCTTGTTCTTATTGACTGTATAGAGCTTCTCCATCTTCGGCTGCAAAGAATATAATCAATCTGATTTTGGTGTTGACCATCTGGTGATGTCCATGTGTAGAGTCTTCTCTTGTGTTGTTGGAAGAGGGTGTTTGCTATGACCAGTGCATTTTCTTGGCAAAACTCTATTAGTCTTTGCTCTGCTTCATTCCGCATTCCAAGGCCAAATTTGCCTGTTACTCCAGGTGTTTCTTGACTTCCTACTTTTGCATTCCAGCCCCCTATAATGAAAAGGACATCTTTTTTGGGTGTTAGTTCTAAAAGGTCTTGTAGGTCTTCATAGAACCGTTCAACTTCAGTTTCTGCAGTGTTACTGATTGGGGCATAGACTTGTATAACTGTGATATTGAATGGTTTGCCTTGGAGATGAACAGAGATCATTCTGTCATTTTTGAGATTGCATCCAAGTACTGCATTTCAGACTTTTGTTGACCATGATGGCAACCTATGGAATGAGGTTCATGACACTGTACAGGAGACAGGGATCAAGACCATCCCCATGGAAAAGAAATGCAAAAAAGCAAAATGGCTGTCTGGGGAGGCCTTACAAATAGCTGTGAAAAGAAGAGAGGCAAAAAGCAAAGGAGAAAAGGAAAGATATAAGCATCTGAATGCAGAGTTCCAAAGAATAGCAAGAAGAGATAAGAAAGCCTTCTTCAGTGATCAATGCAAAGAAATAGAGGAAAACAACAGGATGGCAAAGACTAGAGATCTCGTCAAGAAAATTAGAGATACCAAGGGAACATTTCATGCAAAGATGGGCTCAATAAAGGACAGAAATGGTATGGACCTAACAGACTGTTGCTGCTACTGCTAAGTTGCTTCAGTCGTGTCCGACTCTATGAGACCCCATAGATGGCAGCCCACCAGGCTCCCCCATCCCTGGGATTCTGCAGAAGATATTAAGAAGAGGTGGCAAGAATACATGGAAGAACTGTACAAAAAAGATCTTCGCAGCCCAAATAATCATGATGATGTGATTACTAATCTAGAGCCAGACATCTTGGAGTGTGAAGTCAAGTGGGTCTTAGAAAGCATCACTATGAACAAAGCTAGTGGAAGTGATGGAATTCCAGTGGAGCTGTTTCAAATGCTGAAAGATGATGCTGTGAAAGTGCTGCACTGAATATGCCAGCAAATTTAGAAAACTCAGCAGTGGCCACAGGACTGGAAAAGGTCAGTTTTCATTCCAATCCCAAAGAAAGGCAATGCCAAAGAATGCTCAAACTACTGCACAATTGCACTCATCTCACATGCTAGTAAAGTAATGTTCAAAATTCTCCAAGCCAGGCTTCAGCAATACGTGAACTGTGAACTCCCTGATGTTCAAGCTGATTTTAGAAAAGGCAGAGGAACCAGAGATCAAATTGCCAACATCCCTGGATCATCGAAAAAGCAAGAGAGATCCAGAAAAACATCTATTTATGCTTTATTGACTATGCCAAAACCTTTGACTGGGTGGATCACAATAAACTGTGGAAAATTCTGATAGAGATGGGAATACCAGACCACCTGACCTGCCTCTTGAGAAATCTGTATGCAGGTCAGGAAGCAGCAGTTAGAACTGGACATGGAACAACAGACCGGTTAGGAAAAGGAGAGCATCAAGGCTGTATATTGTCACCCTGCTTCTTTAACTTCTATGCAGAGTACATTATGAGAAACGCTGGACTGGAAGAAACACAAGCTGGAATCAAGATTGCCAGAGAAATATCAATAACCTCAGATATGCAGATGATACCACCCTTATGGCAGAAAGTGAAGAGGAACTAAAAAGCCTCTTGATGAAATTGAAAGAGGAGAGTGAAAAAGTTGGCTTAAAGCTCAACATTCAGAAAACNGGGAGGGATTGGGGGCAGGAGGAGAAGGGGACGACCGAGGATGAGATGGCTGGATGGCATCACGGACTCGATGGACGTGAGTCTGAGAGAACTCTGGGAGATAGTGATGGACAGGGAGGCCTGGCATGCTGCGAATCATGGGGTCGCAAAGAGTCGGACATGACTGAGCGACTGAACTGAACTGAACTGATGGAGGCTTTTGGATTAGCTCTTATTAATTAATGTTCCCTGGAATCAGAAGTTCTCTGGTGTTCTCAGGTTTTAGACTTAAGCCTCCTGCTTCTGGTTTTCAGTCTTACTCTTACAGTAGCCTCAAGACTTCTCCATCCATATAGCACCAATGATAAAACATCTAGGTTAATGGAGAAAAGGTTCTCCACATTGAGGGAGACCCAAAAATTTTCGCTAAGTTACATGGAGAAGAGAAGAGGGAGGAGGGAGATAAAGGTGACCAGGAGGAGAAGAGGGGGAATCAAAAGGGGAAAGAGCAGTTTTTCCAGTAATCAAATCCCTGTGTGCTCTCCACAGCCTGGAACACCCAGAGAGGTTCACAGAGTTACATAGAGAAGAGAAGAGGGAAGAAAGAGATAGAGATGACCAGGAGGAGAAGAGGGGGATCAAAAAGAAAGAGATAGATCTAGCCAGTAAGCAGTTCCCTATGTGTTCTCCATAGCCTGGAATACCCAAAGAGATTCACAGAGTTGGGTAGAGAAGGGATGGGAGAGGGAGGAGATAGAGGTGAACTAGGGGAGAAAAAGGAGAGTCAAAAGTGGGAGAAGGCAATCAAGCCAGTAATCACACTCCTAAGTAAAAATAGGTACAGAAGATTGGATTCTTAAAGGTACAAAATTGATAAATACCAAACAGCAAAGATTAAAAATCTAGAGTAGAGGTTAGACTCTCAAAAATACAATGTTAAAAAGAAATAAACAAAACACAATCACAAAGATTATTTTAAAAATATGAAATTTGCTTTAAAAATAGGGTCTTTTTTTGCAAGGTAATAGTAGGTTGTAAAAATGAAAATTAAAGGAGTAATAGAGGACTTAATAAAAAAAATTAAAAGATAATAATAAAAATATTTTTAGAAATTTCTCTGGAGTTGTTGTGGGTAGTGTGGGGTCAGTTCAGTTTCAGATAGTTCCTTGTTCCAGCTTATATTTCTCAAGATATGTAGGCCCCTTCCAATGTAGTTGGTGCTAACTACAGGATTTTAATCTGTTGCACCTGTCACTTCCAAGGCGGTTCCCTCTGTTTATTTTGGCTTCTTCTGTTTGTAAGTCTCTTCAGTGTCTAATTTACACCCTGACACAAGGGGACGAAGGTGGTCACTTATTTAGGCTCACTTGTTCAGTCGTGCTGTGGGGAGGGAGGAACACTGCAAAGGAATATCACTGGCACGTGTGGGGAGTGCTCGCATTGTCTTGGCCACACTGGGTTTGCTCCTGCTCATGGCCTGTGTGCTTAGGCTCCAAGTTGCTCTGCAGGGGACCTGTCTAAAGTGGGCCCTGGATTGTGTGCACTTCCCAGGTCTAAGCCGCTCAGGTTCAGGTTCTTGGGTACTCCACAAAGGCACAGACTTGGTTGGACCTGCATTTTGTGCCCTTCCCAGGTCCGAGCAGCTCAGGCAACCATGTGCTTGGTGAGCACACTGTCCTTAGGTGTGGTGCGTCTTATCACCTCTCCCTTCCCAGCCACTCGGTTTCCTGGGTGCGCCTTCAGGTGTGCAGTGTGTCTCTTCTGGGGAGCTGATCTCTGGCTGCAACCCTCCCGGCGGGTGTCATGCGTCCAGGATCCTAGGAAGGCTTGGTTGGCACCTGGGAACCTGCTTGCAGTTTGGTGGAGGATGCCATCTCTGGGGCTGAGTTTGCCCCTTTCCAGCTCTGGCTGCCGCTGGCTGCCTCCCTGCCTCCTGCAGGGGATGGGCCGGTCTGCTGCCAGCCAGCTCTCCTCTGGTATTCGCTCAGTCCTTTCTTCTGTGAGTGGCCCGACAGTGCCTTAGGTTAGGGCTTCTCCCAGGAAAGTTCTCTCTCTCTCCCTCTTTCTTTTCTCTCTCTCTCTCTCTCTTGCTATCCCACAGTTTGGGTTGCTATCTCACCTTAGCTCCCTCAGATTGCCCTCAGGGCATTCAGTCCGGGTCCTTACCCTAAGCATTGCGGCCCATGCCTCCCTGTTTAGTCCCTGCTTGCTGGTGGTGGATGCGAGCATCTGGGCTGCTTTTCCGCTGGGAATTGCCGTTAGACACATAATCTATGGGTTTCATTTATTTATCCTCCCAGTTACGTTGCCCTCTGAGATTCCAAAACTCCCCACAGACCCTCCGGTGAGAGTGTGTCCTGGTGTTTGGAAACTTCTCATCTTGTATGACTCCCTCCCAGGGACAGATCTCCATCCCTAACTCTTTTGTCTCTCTTTTTATCTTCTATATTTTGTCCTACCTCCTTTCAAAGACAATAGGCTGCCTTTCTGGGTGCCTGGTGTCCTCTGTCAGCATTCAGAAGTTGTTTTGTGGAATTTGCTCAGCGTTCAAATGTTCTTTCGATGAATTTGTGGGGGAGAAAGTGGTTTCCCTGTCCTATTCTTCCACCATCTTAGGACCGCCCCCTAGAGAAACATTTTAATATTGTGTCAAAAAAAATTATTAGTCATGGATCATCTCATTTGTATATTATTTTACAAATATAAATTATTCAGTTTAGTAACTTACTTTAAAATAGAGAATATTTTAGTTTTGTTGTAAATTCTAAACTTTAATCAAGATTTTAAAAAACTGAGTATTCTCCTTTAAAATAGATTTTCTTTTAGTGGTCAAAAGCCAAATAAACATGATATTTATGTGTAGAATGATAAATATTTTAAAGCTATAAATAATATGTCTTTTTAAATTTCACAACCCATCAGCTCTGTGCTACATAGGTATAGAACATCTGTTAATTAAAATGATAAAAATCAAGGGAAAATGCACAGGAAACTCAACCTCCTCCTACTATCTAGGTTCATGTTGGACTTAGGGATGATAGAATTAGATATTTAGAGAGTAAGCATGATAAAACAAATTGTAAGTAATGCCATTTGAGAATTAAAATTAATATTTTTATGCAGTACTGGAACATTCAGGAAGATGTTGACTTCTATAGTTAAGTGCAAAGTGGAAAGCACAGGTTGCACAGATCTATATCAAGCCACCTCTCAATTACTGAGCACTATCTGGTCCCATCACTTCATGGGAAATAGATGGGGAAACAGTGGAAACAGTGTCAGACTTTATTTTGGGGGGCTCCAAAATCACTGCAGATGGTGACTGCAGCCATGAAATTAAAAGACGCTTACTCCTTGCAAGGAAAGTTATGACCAACTTAGATAGCATATTCAGAAGCAGAGACATTACTTTGCTGACTAAGGTCCGTCTAGTCAAGGCTATGGTTTTTCCTGTGGTCATGTATGGATGTGAGAGTTGGACTATGAAGAAGTCTGAGCACCAAAGAATTGATGCTTTTGAACTGTGGTGTTGGAGAAGACTCTTGAGAGTCCCTTGGACTGCAAGGAGTTCCAACCAGTCCATTCTGAAGGAGATCAGCCCTGGGATTTCTTTGGAAGGACTGATGCTAAAGCTGAAACTCCAGTACGTTGGCCACCTCATGCGAAGAGTTGACTCATTGGAAAAGACTCTGATGCTGGGAGGGATTGGGGGCAGGAGGAGAAGGGGACGACCGAGGATGAGATGGCTGGATGGCATGACTGACTCGATGGACCTGAGTCTGAGTGAACTCCAGGAGTTGGTGATGGACAGGGAGGCCTGGCGTGCTGCGATTCATGGGGTCGCAAAGAGTCAGACATGACTGAGCGACTGAACTGAACTGAACTACTCAAATGCTAAAGGTAGGACACGACTGAGCGACTTCACTTTCACTGTTTACTCTCCTGCATTGGAGAAGGAAATGGCAACCCACTCCAGTGTTCTTGCCTGGAGAATCCCAGGGACAGGGAAGTCTGGTGGGCTGCCATCTATGGGGTTGCACAGAGTTGGACATGACTAAAGCGACTTAGCAGCAGCTACTCAAATGCAGTGGACCTTGCATTTTTCTGTTATCTGACCCCTGTAAAAAAAGTTTTCTGGTGTGTTCTGTGTCTGGTTTTGGGGCATTAATAATCTCACCAGAAGAAGTTTAATCAAAATATGACCTATAAATAGTGTTTTCCTTGAAATTCTTCCATCATGATATATGAATTCATTTAGATACTGTATTCCTCTTACACCAAGCATCTTTTTTCTTTCTGTAGAAGCCCAGGTGCTTCCTTTATTTCTTTATTTTTTTTATCTGCACAATGACTATGACAAAGCAATAAGTTGATCAGGGTTTTTTTTTTTTTTTTTCCAGTTGATGGTGTCACAAGCAGTGACCTTTCTGTTAATCAGGTGGAAGTGATTAATCTAAAAAATATATAATTAATTTATTTCAGTCAATAGGCATAATATTTTAGATACATATGGTGTTATGTATGCATTTGATAGGGTGATGTTTCACTTAGAATAATGAAGCCACAGTTTGATGATCTGACACGGGAGAAACTGGAACAGAACCCACTTCCACGATCTACTTCCAGACTCAGTCTTATTTTGTAAGTGCCTCCAGGAAGAAAATAGAGTACTCCAAGTTCTGTCCTCTCAGTTCTTATCTGTAACGTAATACCTTCCCAGCTGTTTAGGAATCTCTTCACTCAGAGAAAATAGGAATAAAACAAATATTTAAATGAAGAGCTTTTGGACTGTTACACAAGATAACACTACAATTTATAGATAATTTGCCCATTGATGTGTAAGATTTATTATCAGAAGAAAATAATTTTTATGAATCTGCATGTTCATTCATTTATTCAGTCAACAAACATTTACTCATCATCATTAGTACCACTTTTGATTAGTGCCACAGGGTCAATAAGATAGTGAAAAACAGTTTACAAACCACTGCCCTACATGAACGTAAAATTGGATAGAAGATAAATTCTGTCCATATGTGAGGATTATGTGAATCATCATGAAATAAATAGCTAAAGAAGAATTATGATGAAAAATATTGTACACTGTTTGTAATGAGAATGTAAGTCTTCACTGTGAAAAGATCAATTTTTATTATGTAAAGCCTAACTTCAGTGTTCTATTTCCCCCAGTAACAGATTTTTGTGATCCTCTTTGTTAATTTTTGTATATTTATTAAGTAGGAACATATGTTATTATTTCAGTTAGGATATATATCTAGGGATACTGGGTAGATGGCATGGTGGTGGAGGTGGCAGAAGAGATTTTGTATCTTTCTAACTCCCCACATAAAGACAGAACCACTAAATCACAAACCCCCAAATCTATGCACATGTATGACAAAACAAGGCGACAAGGTTTCTCTACAAACTCCAAAACCCTCACATACAAGCAGGCGGTGATGACGCACCCAAAGCCTCTGATTTCAACATCTGTATGGGAGGAAGCTGAAAGAAACAGGGCATGTGATAATGCTGTAGAGGGAACCACACAATAGCCACACTCTTGAATTTCTTGATGAACTTAGTTTAGATTACAAATTGTGATACCATATTCAAGAAAATTGGGCTTCCCTAGTGGCTCAGATGGTAAAGAATCTGCCTGCGATGCAGGAGACCTGGATTCTCCCTGGATTGGGAAGATCTTCCAGATAAGGGGATGGCTGCCCTCTCCTGTATTCTTGCTTGGAGAATCCTATGGATGGAGGAGCCTATTGGGCTACAGTCGATGGAGTTGCAAAAAGTCAGACACAACTGAGTGACTAACACTTTCTACACATAAACAAATGAAAGTGAGAAAGGCTTAAAGAATCATTTGACCAAAGTTATTGGGCTTCCCTGGTGGCTCAGAGGGTAAAGTGTCTGCCTACAATGCGGGAGACCCGGGTTCGATACCTGGGTCGGGAAGATCCCCTGGCGAAGGCAATGGCAACCCACTCTAGTGATCTTGCCTGGAAAATCTATGGACTGAGAAGCCTGGTAGGCTACAGTCCATGGGGTCGCAAAGAGTTGGACACGACTGAGCGACTTCACTTTCATTTTCATGTGGCTTATAAATGGCAGGGCCAGGAGTCCCATGCAGGACTCAGTGGCTCCAGACCCATGTGATGACCATTACAGCACATTGACTCTCAAAACACAGAACACAATAATGTGCGTTTGCTCATTTCCTCAGTCATGTCTGTCTGATTGGAGGAAAAATGTGCCAAATTTAGTTTTCCATACTAGGAAGTCAGGTTATAGTTAAAATGAAAAAATACCTAGCAGTATTATATGATTTAGAAATATGAAAATAAATGCTAGCTGAAAAAGTTGAAAGCATGATCAGCTAATACACAATGGGAGAGAAGGGTGCTATTTTTTCTTATAATTTATGTAGTACTATTGAATTTCCTGAATGATGTGTGTATACATATATATATA
>SJYQ01003945.1:1027557-1043393 GCA_006410935.1 Redunca redunca
GCTTACTTCAGTCTGTATAATCGGCTCCAGTTCCATCCATCTCCTTAGAACTGATTCAAATGTATTCTTTTTAATGGCTGAGTAATACTCCATTGTATATATGTACCACAGCTTTCTTATCCATTCATCTGCTGTTGGACATCTAGGTTGTTTCCATGTTCTGGCTATTATAAACAGTGCTGCAATGAACATTGGGGTACATGTGTCTCTTTCTATTATGGTTTCCTCGGTGTGAATGCCCAGCCCCCATCTATTTCCCATGAAGAGATGGGACTGGATGCCATGATCTTATTTTTCTGAAAGTTGAGCTTTAAGCTAACTTTTTCACTCTCCTCTTTCATTTTTATCAAGAGGCTCTTTAGTTCTTTACTTTCTGCCATAAGGGTGGTGTCATCTGCATAACTGAGGTTATTGATATTTCTCCCGGCAATCTTGATTCCAGCTTGTGCTTCTTCCAGCCCAGCATTTCTCATAATGGACTCCGCATAGAAGTTAAGTAACCAGGTGACAATATACAGCCTTGATGTACTCGTTTTCAAATTTGGAACCTGTCTGTTGTTCCATGTCCACTTCTAACTATTGCTTCTTGACCTGCACACAGATTTCTCAGGAGGCAGGTAAGGTGGTCTGGTATTCTCATCTCTTTAAAAATTTTCCACAATTTATTGTGATCCACACAGTTAAAGGCTTTGTTGTAGTCAATAAAGCAGAAATGGATGTTTTTATGGAACTCTCTTGCTTTTTCTATGATCCAGCAGATGTTGGAAATTTGATCTCTGCTTCCTATGTCTTTTATAAATCCAGCTTGAACATCTCAAAATTCTTGGTTTGCATACTGTTGAAGTGGGCTCGGAGAATTTTGAGCATTACTTTGCTAGCTTACATTACTTTGCTCACATTACTTTGTGTGAGATGAGTGCAATTGTGCAGTAGTTTGAATGTTCTTAACATTGCCTTTCTTTGGGATTGGAATGAAAACTGACCTTTTCCAGTGCTGTGGCCGCTGCTGAGTTTTCCAAATTTGCTGGCATACTAAGTGCCATACTGTAACAGCATCATCTTTTAGGATTCGAAATAGCTCAACTGGAATTCCATCACCTCCACTAGTTTTGTTCATAATGATGCTTCCTAAGGCCCACTTCCTAGGGCTATTCCAGGATGTCTGGCTCTAGATGAGTGATCACACCATCATGATTATCTGGGTTGTGAAGAACTTTTTGTACAGTTCTTCTGTGTATTCTTTCCACCTCTTAATAACTCTGCTTCTGTTAGGTCCATACCATTTCTGACCTTTATTGAGCCCATCTTTGCATGAAATGTTCCCTTGGTATCTCTGATTTTCTTGAGGAGATCTCTAGTCTTTCCCATTCTATTGTATTCCTCTATTTGTTTGTAATGATCACTGAGGAAGGCTTTCTTATCTCTCTTTACTCTTCTTTGGAAATCTGGATTCAAATGGGTATATCTTTCCTTTTCTCCTGTCCTTTTCACTTCTCTTCTTTTCACAGCTATTTGTAAGGCCTCCTCAGACCGCCATTTTGCTTTTTTGCATTTCTTTTTCTTGGGGATGGTCTTGATCCCTGTCTCCTGTAGAATGTCACGAACCTTATTCCATAGTTCATCAGGCACTCTGTCTATCAGATCTAGGCCCTTAAATCTATTTCTCACTTCCACTGTATAATCATAAGGGATTTGATTTAGGTCATACCTGAATGGTCTAGTGGTTTTCCCTACTTTCTTCAATTTAAGTCTGAATTTGGCAATAAGGAGTTCATGAACTGAGCCACAGTCAGCTCCTGGTCTTGTTTTTGCTTACTGTATAGAGTTCTTCCATCTTTGGCTGCAAAGAATATAATCAATCTGATTTTGGTGTTGACCATCTGGTGATGTCCATGCATAGAGTCTTCTCTTGTGTTGTTGTAAGAGGGTGTTTGCCATGACCAGTGTGTTCTCTTGGCAAAACTCTATTAGTCTTTGCCCTGCTTCATTCTGTAGTCCAAGGCCAAATTTGCCTGTTACTCCAGGTGTTTCTTGACTTCCTACTTTTGCATTCCAGTCCCCTATAATGAAAAGGACATCTTTTTTGGGTGTTAGTTCTAAAAGGTCTTGTAGGTCTTCATAGAATCGTTCAACTTCAGCTTCTTCAGCATTACTGTTGGGGCATAGACTTGGATTATGGTGATATTGAATGGTTTGCCTTGGAGATGAACAGAGATCATTCTGTCGTTTTTGCGATTGCATCTAAGTACTGCATTTTTTACTCTTGTTAACTATGATGGCTACTCCATTTCTTCTAAGGGATTCCTGCCCACAGTAGTAGATATAATGGTCGTCTGAGTTAAATTCACCCATTTCAGTCCATCTTAGTTCGTGGATACCTAGAATGTCAACCTTCACTCTTGCCATCTCCTGTTTGACCACTTCCAATCTGCCTTGATTCATGGACCTGACATTCCAGGTTCCTGTGTAATATTGTTCTTTATGGCATGAGACCTTGCTTCTATCACCAGTCATATCCACAACTGGGTGCTGTTTTTGCTTTGTTTTTGTCCCTTCATTCTTTCTGGAGTTATTTCTCCACTGATCTCCAGGAGCTTATTGGGTGCCTACCGACCTGGGAAGTTCATCTTTCAGTATCCTATCTTTTTGCCTTTTCATACTGTTCATGGGGTTCTCAAGGCAAGAATACTGAAGTGGTTTGCCATTCCCTTCTCCAGTAGACCACATACTGTCAGGCCTCTCCACCATGACCACTCTGTCTTGGGTTGCCCCACACGGCATGGCTTAGTTTCATTGAGTTAGACAAGCTGTGGTCCGTGTGATCAGATTGGCTAGTTGTCTGTTATTGTGGTTTCAGTCTGTCTGTTCTCTGATGCCCTCTTTCAGTGCCTACCATCTTACTTGGGTTTCTCCTAGCTTGGACGTCGAGTATCTCTTCACATCTGTTCCAGCAGAGCACAGCCGTGGCTCCCCTTGGACATGAGGTAGCTCCCCTTGGACACTGCCCCTGAACTTGGATGTGGGGTTGCTCATCTCTGCTGACGCCCCTGACCTTGGACGTGGGGTAGCTCTTATTCATCGGTAATTATCAATTAAATGTCACATATTTTGTATGACTGCAGCCATGAATTTAAAATATCCTTACTCCTTGGAAGGAAAGTTATGACCAACCTAGAAAGCATATTAAAAAGCAGAGATATATTACTTTGCTAACAAAGGTCTGTCTAGTCAAGGCTATGGTTTTTCCAATAGTCATTTATAGATTTCAGAGTTGGACTGTAAGGAAAGCTGAGCACTGAAGAATTGATGCTTTTGAACTGTGGTGTTGGAGAAGACTCTTGAGAGTCCCTTGAACTGCAAGGAGATCCAACCAGTCCATTCTGAAGGAGATAAGTCCTGGGTGTTCATTGGAAGGACTGATGTTAAAGCTGAAACTACTTAGGCCACCTGATGCGAAGAGCTGACTCATTTGAAAAGACCCTGATGCTGGGAGAGATTGAAGGCATGAAGCGAAGGGGATGTTGGAGGATGAGATGGTTGTATGGCATCACTGACTCAATGGCCATGAGTTTGGGTAAACTCCGGGAGTTGGTGATGGACAGGGAGGCCTGGCGTGCTGCAGTCCATGGGGTTGCAAAGAGTCAGACATGACTGAGTGACTGAACTGAGCTGAACTGATTTTGTATGAAATATTATAAAAGGTGAGGTCAGTATTCCCCTCTTCAAAGAAAGTTCAGTGTTTTCTCTTTTAACCAGTTATAATGGAGTTTATCTGTAGACTTTTTAAGGTGTAATCTACTTCTGTTCCAGCCCCAACCAGTTAGGCATCCTAACTAAGAGTTTAGGATGTCTAGTGGTCAACTTTAGTATTGGGTATTGACCTGCTGTTTGTTTGTTTGTTTTAGGCTTTTAATTAATTTATTTTTTATTGAAGGATAATTGGCGTGCTGCAATTCATAGGGTCGCAAAGAGTTGGACACGACTGAGCGACTGAACTGAACTGAATTGCTTTACAAAATTTTGCTGTTTTCTCTCAAACCTCAACATGAATCTCCCCAACATTATGGGGTTGCTTGAAACTTCATTCTGAATTTTAAAATTTCTGCTAGTCTTCTCAGCCTTTCATCCGGGTAGCTGATGAGTTTAACTAATTATTAGCCTTTCATCCGGTAGCTGAGGATTTTGACTAACTATTAGAGTATTAAGGGGAAGTCTTCCCATTGACTGTTCTGCTCATACTTTGACTCTTTTTCTCTCTCTGATCTTGATCCCCCGGGTACTGACTGCCTTGAGAAACACAAAATATATTTTTTTTCTCAGCTTGTAGGAGTCCCAAAACCTGATGCTTTCCTCTTTATTTTCTTCTAGAATTTGTAATCTTTCCAAGCACTAGGGGTCAGTAGATCCTCCAAGGACAAAAGAAAGTAGAAAGTCTGTTCATCTCTTGGAAGTTCTCTTCTCTCTAGGACATTGGCTCTTCCAATTCTGCCCACTCTATCACTTCTCCTATACACCCAATTTTGTGGGTGTATGTCAGGGAGAGGGGTGTTATTTGGCTTTCCTAAATGTTGTTTTCTGTATATCAAAAATGATAAAATAGACCAAAGGGAACTTGAGATATGCACTTTAATTCTTAAGTTATATTTGTCACATTTCTATCAAATTGTTTCTGATATTGTTTTTATTTGATAAACTGATGGAGCATGTTGGCTATGAAATTTTACTTCAGACTTTCTACATCTTTCACTTAAGCCATTAAGAATTACTTATTTAAAAATTACTTAATTCGTAGTCAGATAAATCTATGCTTGAATCTCTTATCACTTCTGTGATGGCCTAGAGGGGTGGATGGGGGGAGAGAAGGGAGGCTCAAGAGAGAGGCTCAAATCAGTTATGACTGATTCATGTTGTTGTATGGCAGAAACCAACACAACATTGTAAAGCAATTTTCCTCAAAATAAAAAATAAACAAAAATTTATATATTAAAGTACCAAATACCTGGTTCCTATTAACCAGAAAATAAATGTTATTTTCTTATCTCTAATTATCCTGTCCTTGGCTAATGATATGAAATAACATTGGATAATGATTTATAATAAGAAATGATAGAAAAATAAGGGACTTGTATATATGTGAGTAATCAAGATTAGACAATAAGTGCCAAATCAGACATAGAGTAGGGCTCTCAATATGTAGCTTAAAGAAAGTTATGAATCAATTATTCATTACTGTCATGAAAGAATATATTCCCTACTGTTTATTAATTCATTCACTCTGTGAACAATAATCATTTGTTGAATTAACTCTGATGAAATATTTCTGATAAGCTTATCTACTGTCTCAGAAAACATCAAAATGTGTGTGGGCACTTTTCTTTATCAACACCCACATCATGGTCATCTCCAACCAGCAACATATACAATATTTTGAGGCATAGGGTGTAGCTCCCCTACCTTCCCATAACTTTTTTGAAAGGTGTCAAATGTGAGAACTTTTGAAGTCCTTTTTCTTTAACCAATAAACTCAGTTACATATCAATGTCAATAAAGTGTTCTAAAGGACAGAAACAAAGGTGGCAGAAATACAGGAAATTATGTCCTATGAGGGAAAGTGTAAGACATAAAAGTAGCCTAGCTTAGAAAACAATTGATTATCTAAGGATCATATGGGAAAATTTTATATAATTTAAAATTCCATTGATGTCCAGAAAAGTTTGGTTTAAAAATGTGGATTTGAGTTAGAATAATCAAAAATATTAGCAGCTTAAAATGGTAGTGTTTTACCAAGAACACTGAGAAGGGTAATCTTTCATTGAGGTTAAAAGAAAGTTGGCAAATGTTTTAAAAATTGAGACTTTATTGTTTTTCCCTTGACTGACTATCCATATGTCTAAGTTCTCTGGGAAGTGATATTGAGCAGATTGGGGGTGATATTTGGTTGTTATTTTATTTTATTAGTCTTTTAGTCTCTGAAATATTCAGGGAACATATATATTAATATGAATTTAAAATAATATGAGTTACAGATGTAGGTAAGGCCAATGAATATGTTGAGAACTTTGTAGAAGAAATGAATAAAGGATGTTGATAGGTCTTAATTTCCCAAACTTGCAAAACTACTGCAAGAACCAGCTTTCCATGCTTTGGGTTTCTTCATTTTTATTTTCTTTTATTATGTTTTTTTACTACTTGTTCTCCATTTATACAAAAATGTTTTCAGTCAGTGCAGATTACTAAATCAAACATGATTTAGTATATCATGTACATATATTTACAACTTCAGAGGCAAACCTGACTGTTTCATGGGGTGGGTCAAACCAAACATTTTTTAGAGTCATCCAGCCTATTTAATTTGAAAAGTAGTTGACAATGGCATGTTTTTGTGTAAGTTAATGATGTGAGAAATATGCATTGCATCTTGGGCTATTTCAACATTCAGAAAGGTTCTCCACCAACAGAATTTCTAATATTTTTTTTTACCCCTTTCATGACACATTTGGTTGCACCAAATAATTCAGGTTCAGTTATATACTGTTCAAGTGCCTGGATATTTCAAATAAGACTTTCTTAAAGAGTTTCTTTGCCACTAGGGATGGTTGGGCAAATGGAGAAAAATCTTGTCTGGTTTTATTTCAAAGAAAATTCTTGAATGTTTTCCTTACTTAGTTGAGGCACAGAAAGAAAGCAAGATGGCCTCTGGGCAATGTTCTACAAATTGTGACCTGTTAAGGACCTCAGTTTTCAAGTTTATTTTGTCCCCTTGTTTCCTTTATTTTCCCCACAACCACTTGCTAGGCCAGTTATTCCAGGATTCTAGCAGAGAAAAGAAACCTTGAGAGTCTGTTGCCATGAATATATTTGTGTTTGTTGTAACTGCTCTTTTAGATAGGTAAGGAACAGAGGCATGTATAAGAGCAATAGGAGCGTAGCAACAGCACTGAAGAACGTCTGTATCTCCCATGCCTCTGCCTGTAGCATTTATAAAAACTGAGAGCCACTGTCTGTCCATATGTTTAGAGATGGGATAGAATGAAAACACCACGGCTTAGGAAACCTAGAAAACTTGATTCTGGTCTCGTTGTGGCCGCAAATACTGTATCCTTAGGCTTGGTGTACTGTGGTTTCCTCAGCTGTAAAATGGATACTGTCAGCTCGACTCTAAGCTTCTTTCTTATTGTATAAATTTTTGTTGATTGAAGGTGTGACAAAGCCAGACATTATCTGGTCAGTGTCTTCTGTGTGTGTGTTTGTCCAGCTGTGTTTGGTCCCACTCTGTGACCCCATGGGCTGTAGCCCACCAGGCTGCTCTGTCCATGGGATTCTCCAGGCAAGAATACTGGGCTGGTTGCCATTCCCTTTGTCAGAGGATCTTTCTGATCCAGGGATCGAACCCACACTTCCTGTGTCTCCGGTATTCGCAGGCAGATTCTTTACCACTGAGCCACCTGGGACGTGCTTTGTATCTTCTAATGCATGCTTATTCTAGATGTCTCCTCAGTGATTTCACTTAGGCCTTGATGAGCCCGAAGCTACTGCAACTAGCAGTCATGGGATTTGTCTGGCAACTGTGAGGGAATATTTGCAGTTAACACAGAAGTTCTGAAAAGAGCAAGAGCAAAGGCTGCCTCTACCTGCTGTGACTTCTCATGGGCAACAAGAGTAGGTGAGCAGAACACTGAAAGGATGTAGAGAGAGTGAGAAGAACAAGAATACCTGAAAATCATCTGTGCAACTGTGGCCCTAAAGAGTCTTCCTGTGAAAATTAGCTAAGAATAGACTAGCAGTCTTTCTTTGTGGTTTTATCAGATTAGCTATTGGAGCAATGCATACGTGAGTGTGTGTGTGTGTGTGTGCATTTTCTCTGAAAAATTGTTAATGTAAACACTAGATCATCCATTTGAGAAACAAGTTATTTTCTTGAGGGATCTCTTATTTTTAGTTCAGAAAGTTAACTGATTCTTTATGCCTTAGCCAAAAAGCTATCGTCTTGGAGGTATATGGACAAGGTGCAAGAAGTGATGGAGGGGATACCTTACAATCTGTCAGATACTGTGCAACCATTGTGTATTTATAGTTTTATTTAGTGTTCATAGTTTATAATTTTTTAAAAAAGAAGCTCAGAAAGATCAGTTAAATCCTCTAAGATCACACAACTATTAAGTGTTGGAGGAGCGATTGGAACCCAGGTCTTCTTCACTCTGAGACTCTTCATTATGCCTGTAGCCTCTCATTTCAACAGGGGCATTATCACTAATATCTACTAATTCTAAACACTGGTGAGTCTTGGCTTTTATTTAAATCACCGCAAACTCAGTAGCTTAAAACAATACTCACACATTGCCTCATAGTTGTGTAGGGCAAAATTCAGCCTTACTGGCAGGTACTCTGCTTAAGGTCTCACAAGACCAGAATCAAAATGTCTGTGAAAGTTATGGGGGAGGGAGAATCTGATCACAGGCACATTTAGGTGTTTGATGTCAGAATTCAGTTCAAACCCATGGGATTCTAGGACTGAGACCCCTGTTTCTTTGCTAGCAGTTACCCAGGGTTTCTCTCAGTTTCCTGAGGTCACTTGTATTCATTGGCTTGTGGGGCCCCCCATTTTCAAGCTGAATAATGGCACAGCAGGTATTTCTCTCTGAATCTCTTTGATTTTCTCTTTATTGTATCTTTATAATCACCTCTTCTGCTTCTGCTTGTAAGGACTGATAGAAATACATTGCGCTCACACTAATAATTCAATATAATCTTCCTATTTTAAAGTCAACTACTTAGTAACCTTAATTATCTCACCAAATTCCTCCGTGTGTGTAAGGTAATATATTCAGTATGGTATCTCATCATAGTCACAGTCCCAGGGATTAGGAGTAGAGTCTCTCTCTTTCTCTGTTTTTTTTTGTTTTTTTTTTGTTTTTTTTCCTTATGTCAGTATCACCAGCATATGGAATCTTATTTCCCCAACCAGGGATTGAACCCTCACCCCTTGTATTGAATGTCTGGAGTCGTAACTCCTGGACTGCCAGGGGAGCCACAGGAGTAGAATCTCACTGGAAACACAGTTCTTCCTCCCACATCTGGGGCTCTGCCTCCAGATCCCTTGAGGACAGTAGTATATGGTCTAGATAGATGCTCACATGCAGTGAATTTTAATGTCGATGAGAAATTCTAAGTTTTAGGAATCCACTTTTATAGGAAGCAGTAGGAAAGGCTATCTTTTGTTTAATGGAGAGACACTACTTCATCTTTCAAGGTTTTTCTCTCAATTGCATTACACAACCCTGAGACATGACTCACATAAAGAGTGGCCAGAGCATTGCATTCTTGGCACAGTTAGCAAGAATTGCAGGGGACAAGAGACCCAGAGGGGACCCCCTCTTCTAACCAACTCCCAAAACTCTTATGGAACCCCAAATGACAAATTAACCCTGAATCTATTACACAGGTCATTACCAGTGAAGTAAAAGATGTCTTGTGGATCAGACTTTCAGTTACATGTGCGCTCCATGAATTTTAATAAAGAGAGAGAGGACTAGAAATAAGTTTGACAATCAAATTCTATAGAGTATTGGTGGTTACAGCATAGACTCTACTGTTTGTATAATAATATTATTGATAAGAGTTAACTCAAAATCCCTGAAAAAGCTTAGGATGGCAGGTTAAAAAAAGATATAATGGAAATACCTTTGATTATGTTATAGTAGGGTTCTAGGTTTGCCCTGTACCTCTATAAATGTGTGATTTTTGACAGATCATTCTCTGAGAATGATCTGTCAGAAACTCTCTGAGCTTATGTTTCTAAATATATTTAATGAAAATAATAATGCCTATTCTAAAGAATATTACGAGATATGAATGAGATTCTTGTAAAGCTACTAACATTGTGTTTATAAAATAGTAGATATCCCACACATGTTTCTCTACCCCTCCCCTCCCCAACTCTACATCTATCCAAATATGGAGTATTTGATATAAACGTGCCTTTGATCTGATAGAATGCCAATCCTCCAAAAATATCTGCTAAAAAACAACAGCTACTGTATGTTCAACACTACCATAGTGCACCAAGATACCTTGCAAAATTATTTTCAAAATTAATATGACCATATACATGATAAATATAGGGATGCAAATTATATTGAAGTCTACATATACCTGTGGATCCCCACTCAAAACATTTCACTTCTGCATTCTAAGTTTAGAAGACTTTTGAGATAAATTTTGAGTACCATGTGCACAGAATTCTTAATCTATCATGAAAGCATGTAGTAAAAGTATAGAAAAACTCCCCATGCTGGAAAAAATGTGGCTCTTGCTCTGAGATAAACAGTCACCTGCAAGAGACTTGAAGGAGATTATAGTGGTTGCGCCACTCTGCACCAGTTTCCACAGACCACTTAGGCAGGGCATAAGGCCCTGTGGACCACCTACTCAAGTGTATTACTTTCTTTGATATCCCAAAGCTCCCAGTACCATTTTGTGGTGTTTTTGCTTGGCTCTGTAATCATTATTGTGGTTAGAGTTTTTTTAAACATTCGTTTTCATGCTCTCCAGCACAGACTCAGATCTGCAGTGGAAAATACATTTATAAAAATACGTTGTTGAGTGTGTATAACTTGCATTCTGGGCTTGTCCCAGACCACCTGGAACACCTTCATGGGTTCCAGTTATCCAAAAGCCACATCGTGAAAATCAGTGAGATGCTTCATTAGGTTACTACTGGCTGTACTTTGAGATCCCTGAATAAAAATTAGAAGCTGAGATTAAACTTACTCTCCTTTTGCTACAAATAAAGTGTACCTTTTTTACATGTTAGCGTCTTGGTTAATATTTGAAATGTGCAGCATAAAAAAATACTAAAATATTTGCCTTTCATGTTGGGCAAGAATAAATTTTAAAATGACTGTAACGTTCTAAGAAAGCTGCCGCCTGTTTTTCTAACCCGGACACTGGAGTCTGCAAAGTACAGACCACACCCTTGCAGCCTACCTCAGGTTTATAGAAGGCCTAGTGTGTGGTCAGGGCCTCTAGATTCACAGTTAAAAGTTCATACCAGGGATGGGCTCGATGACACCAATGGCTTTTTATAATTAATTAAGTCGAACTGTCCTCTGGCAAAGGTCCCAAGAAATCAGTCTCCCAAGCATATATATTCAGAGGTAGGGCATCTTAAGCTCCATGAATTTTTTCCCCCAACACTCAGGATTCTGATTTTTAAATAAATATTAATGCTCCCATTTCTATGCTATGGAAAGAGCAAGGAGAAGGCTTAGGAATCTAGCCCACAAATTTCATGGTTAGAGAGAACTAACTACCTGACCAGCAGACAGAGGAGGCCAAAGACGCACCAAGCCACACAGCAGAAGTTCAGTTTGCCAGAACTGTGGCTGAGTTGAAGTGGATTTGGCCGTCCATATATTAATTCCAGGCACCCGGTGGTCTGAGACAGAAAAGGCAAAAGTAAGCAAACTAATTGGTGAGAGGATAAGCTTTTTTCCCTCCTCATGCCTTTTTGTAACTGTTTCTCTTTCACATGTGCCTTCGACTTTCCCACACAGCCCTGGAGGGAAAGCCAGGAAGGGAGGGGGTGGCAGGTGACAGTCCCGCTCTGAGGTGCTGCCTCTCCAGCCAGAGGCAAGTCTCTCTAAAAATACATATATTCTCCAGCCATGCAAGGAGATTCCTTGTCCTTCCAAATGGAATGGCTCATCTCCTTCCACTTCCCCCTTTCTCCAAAATGAAACTCTGTGCTCTTCATAGCCAGGTCTTCAGGCTCAGATAAACTGACTAGCAACTTTTAAACAATAAATCTGAGCTATTGGCTGCATCAGAACTTGGCTCCTCACCCAACATTAAACTTGGCTTGATTTGCCTTGATCCATTCTTCTTATGCAAAAGGAAAACAAAAACAGGAACACACATTTTAAATCAAATGCCAGCTATGCATTGTACTTCAGTAATGTTGCTGTTATGTTTTAAAAAGTCAGTTCAATTTTTTTAAGTATAGAGTTCAATTTCTCCTTTAGATAATTGCTTCTGAGAAAAAAGGGCTCCCTCTAGCCACCAGCTTAAGTAACACACATCCTGCTAACCAGAAACACTTTTCTTAAATGTGGGTTTATGTTTACATAGCAGTAAAACTGTATTCTAATATCAGTGACAGGGCTTCACAGGGCTGTTAAAATTCCATCGTATTGGATTGGATTATTTTCTCTGCCTTTTGTTTTATTTTACTTTTTATATATTATTGACAGGAAGGTATTTCTGAAAAAGACAAATAATGAGTATAGCCAGTGGTAGCAGGAATGATCTTTCAGAACAACAAATTGGAAATCTGTTATAGTATTTAAGGTAATGCTTCTCTTTATAAAAATATGAGAGGGAAGCCAAGATCCAAATATTGTTGTGCTTTAACCACAAATCATATCAAAATTAACCATAAAACTTGCAGTAGAGTGTGAAGCTTATATTTGTGTGACTTCATCTAAAAGACAATGTTAGAAAATATGTAGATATTATGCTTCTATTGTGAACCTACTTTTGCTGCTCTTTTATCAGAAGTTACACTTTATTTCCTCATATAACTGCACAAATATATTTATGCTTCTAACATGCTCATCTTAAGTGTTAAAAGAAAACTGAAGCATATAAACATTCCAAGTCAAAATTATTTCAAAATGTATTTTAACTGCATTAAAACAGTGAGTTTTAATATTTCCCTATCAAGAAGTCAGTCAGGTGAAGGTAGGCATCTTACTAGGTTGGTACAAAAGTAATTGCAGTTTTCGACTCTGAATTTTAAATCATTATACCTAGGTGCAAAAACATCTTCATTAATCAAAATACGAACTATTGCAATCAACACAGTTTTACCAATGATAAACGTTTGTTTCTTCCTGCAGCATAAAAGTCCATGCCTCGGGATTCGATGAACTCTTGGAAAGCATTTTCTGTCTCCTGCTGGTTGTGGAAGCTTTTTTCCTGCAAAAGTTATCGAGATGCTTGAAGTGGTAGTTGGTTCATGAGAGGTCAGGTGAATATGGCAGATGAGGCAAAACTTCATAGCTCAGGGTTTGTTTTTTTTTTTAACTTTTGAAGCATTGGTTGTGTGATGTGCAGTCAGGCCTTGTCCTGGAGAAAAATTGGGTTCTTTCTGTTGACCAATTCCGGCTGCAGACTACAGTTTTCAGTGCATCTCATTGATTTGCTGAGCATGCTTCTCAGATGTAATGTTTTTGCCAGGATTCAGAAAGCTGTAGTGGATCAAATGGACAGTAGACCTCCAAATAGTGACCATAACCTTTTCTGGTACAAGTTTGACTTTGGAAAGTGCTTTGGAGCTTCTTCTTGGTGCAACCACTGAGCTGGTCATCTCTGACTGTTGGATAAAAATCTATTTTTTTGTCATGTGTCACAATCCAATCAAGAAATGATTCCTTTTTGTTGTGTATAATAAGAGAAGACACTTAAAAATAGCGATTTTTTTGATTTGCAGTCAGCTTATGAGACACCCACTTATCAAGCTTTTTTACCTTTCCAATTTGCTTCACATTCCGAACTATAAAATTGTTGATGTTGAGTTCTTCAACACTTCTCATATAGTTGTAAGAGGATCAACTTCAATGATCATTTCAGTTGGCTGTTGTCAACTTCTGATGACTGGCCACTATGCTCCTCATCTTAAAGGCTCCTTTGTAAAACTTCGTGAATCACCACTGGACTGTAGGTTCTTTAACGGTTCATGAGTCAAATGTGTTGTTGATGTTGCAAGTTGTCTCTGCTGCTCCGTGACCTGTTTTGAACTCTAATTTAAAAATCACTCAAATTTGCTTTTTATCTGACATCATTTCTATAGTCTAAAATAAATATCAAACAGCAAGTAATAATGCATTAGCAAAAAAACATAAGGTGAGAAATGCACATTAAAATAAGGTATAACATAACCACATTTAATTAAGTATTCCAATATCAAACAGCAAAGTTCAACAAATGCAAAACCACAATTGCTTTTGCACCAGCCTAATACAAACAAAGCAGCAGCCATCTTCCACACAAGCAGCTAATGGATTTCCCCTCATTACCTCTGCCCGCAGGTCGTCTAAGAACAGTATAGAGAAAGCAGGGCTAAAACAGTCCACTTGAATGGCATGGCATATAGAATAAGCTAAAATTATGATAAAATGTGATTTAATGATATGAATAAAAATTATGATGAATAAACATTTAATTTTAAAGTTTTTAAAATGAAAGGATTTATCTTGTAATACATTTATCATAGCAATTACTAGCATCTGATAGCAATTGGAACTTTGGTAGTATAACTTTTTTTGGAGAGAGTGAGGGGAAAGTAGATACTTAAACTTTTAATTGTTCTGAGAGAGAATTGAAAGAGCACCCAGAATCTCCAGGTTCTCAGCTCTTCAGCTGGAACCACCTAGCCACTTGGGACTTCTTTACCCAGAGCCCTTTCGTGCTTTAGCATTTTTAATTTGCATGCATGTGCCTTGCATGTGGGAATGATTATGGCATTCCTTGAAGTAGAGTGGGTTTTGAGATGATATACATTTCCCCTTCCCACCTCCCAGAGCAAAGATTTCTATTTGTGCTTTAGTGTCTCTATAATGGCAATATACCACTTCTTGGCATGATGTCCAACATTTCATGGATACTTTAGATTCCAAAGATCAATTGGACATTATCTGTGCACTCTCACGCAGCTAGTTGTTTGTGTTTTCATTAGAACGTTCTGAGTTTTAAGCCATCATTCAGCCTTTACTTTGATAATAAATATATACTATAATAATGTAGCCAGAATTTGAGAGGTATTCTAAATTCTCATCAACTTTAAGATGAAGAGCGGGGAATACTGGTGCTTCCTTTTGATTCTGTGCTATTGAATCCAGTATGTTGGATGCTGACCCTACATACTAGGGTGCATACCAGTCAGTGTGTATCATGCATCAATATCTGTAGACTGAAAAAAAAATGGCTTCCCTGGTGACTCAGATGGTAAAGAATCTGCCTGCAATGCAGGAAGCCTGGGTTCTATCCCTGGAGAATAGAATAGCTACCCACTACAGCATTCTTGCCTGGAGAATTCCATAGATAGAGGAGCCTAGCGGAATATATTCCATGGGGTCACAAAGAGTTGGACACTACTGAGTGACAGATACTCACTTTTCACTTTCACTTGGGGATTTTGGAAGCGGCACATTCCTGACTCAAAACAAGAGCAAATCACACCTAAGCTCACATAGCTTTCTTTTAGGGGTAAGAGTATGTTTAGATCAGAAAACACCAGAAATATTCAGAAGTTTCCCTGGTAGCTCAGTCGGTCAAAAATCTGCCTGCAGTCCAGGAGCTGCTGCTGCTAAATCGCTTCAGTCGTGTCCAACTCTGTGCGACCCCATAGGCAGCAGCCCAGCAGGCTCCGCCGTCCCTGGGATTCTCCAGGCAAGAACACTGAAGTGGGTTGCCATTGCCTTCTCTGAGACCTGGGCCCAATCCCTCTGGGTTGGGAAGATCCCCTGAAGCAGGAAATGGCAAACCACTCCAGTATTCTTGCCTGGAAAATCCCATGGACAGAGGAGGCTGGTGTGCTATGGTCCATGGGTCACAAGAGTAGGACACGACTAAATTCACCACCATTCAGAATCTTCTAGTTATTCTCAAATAGATGAGAATATTTCTGTTTTTCACTTAGCTGATTTGGAATTGTCAGCTTCTTAAAATAAATGTCATCTGTTCTAATTTGACTATGAAATCACTTAAAAATAATAGTATACTTAACACAGAAGACCTTCAATTTGAAATTCTGTCTTACACTTCAAATAGCCCAG
>SJYQ01003945.1:1057274-1073474 GCA_006410935.1 Redunca redunca
ATCGCAGCCATTCTAACTGGTGTGAAGTGGTACCTCATTGTGGTTTTGATTTGCATTTCTCTGATAATGAGTGATGTTGAGCATCTTTTCATGTGTTTGTTAGCCATCCGTATGTCTTCTTTGGAGAAATGTCTATTTAGGTCTTTGGCCCATTTTTTGATTGGGTCATTTATTTTTCTGGAATTGAGCTGCAGGAGTTGCTTGTATATTTTTGAGATTAGTTGTTTGTCAGTTGCTTCATTTGCTATTATTTTCTCCCATTCAGAAGGCTGTCTTTTCACTTTGCTCAAACTGAATTTCTTGATAGAGATTTTATTTGTGTTATTATTTGTCACTAAGTAAGGAATTTATGAATAATTTAATTATTCTCAAAATAAATGAGATGAGTTTCTTTCACTTGATTATTAATTATAGGAATTAACTTTGAATCCTTGGACCCGCTGCTGAGTTGCTCAGACTGAAAAGTACAAAGTGAAGACCCTGCTGTGTGGGTAAACTGATGACTCACTTTTAATATCAGGTTGAGCCAGGAACTCCACTCTGCCAAGTAACTCCACAGGGAGTCCCACTTCAGCCCACTCACATTTCCTAATAACAGCAATCTCTTCCAACAGAGCTGAAATAAACTGAGCTTCTCTTTGGCATTTTGATTTCTAAATGGAGGAACGTGTAGAATAATGAATTTCAGTGGTTTCTAGGATAACAGTTTAAAATAGAAAGAACACTTATACAGTGACAATGGCATGTAATTGTGTCCTAATGAAAATTAAAAAGGTTCACTTTTAACACACTTTTTATCTCCATTTTAATTAAAATCATTTCACCTGCAGAACCAGAGGATAATTTTGCTGTTATTTATAATAGGAAGATGGTAGTAGGGAGAAAGGGTATTTATAAATTTATGCTTGTAAAAATAAGAGTTTGAAAGAAGTTTAATTTATAAACCTGGGGCCAAAGAAGTTTCATGTGATATAGGCCATGCATTTCTGTGTTTTGACGTTGGGATTTAAACTATCACACTGGTTAGGATTTTTATGACTCCTTTAGACATGTTTATTTGAAATCTCTCTGGCTTTGCTTGGTGAACTCTAGACGTGAAAAAACAACCTGAGGACATGCACTCACCTCTGGCAGGTTTGTTTCCCATTTTTCTCCTTTTGGAACTCTGGCTCTGTCACTATTGCCACCCAGATCAAAAGCCCCATGTTTATTGTCCCGGCCACATGATGGAAAATATGTCTCTGGGTAAGCCTTGCCTTAGGTTTCCTGCCTGAAAAGACAAAATGTTTTCTGTTCAGACACAAAGATTGTTCTTAAAGAAGCTTGTGTTTGCCTATGGAACTGCACTGCCCCAGTGATGGCAAATCCAGCAGCATTTTGAAATGGTAACAAATCACTGTTAGGGTTTTGTTGCTTTAATGTTCACCTCCCCTCCCTCTCAGCAATAGCCCTGGAGTCCTTTGTAAAAGTCATTCTAACTACTTCCCTGCACATTGCGCTTCCTCAGGCTGAAAGAGGCAGTTGGGTGTACAAAGGACTGGTAATTTGAAATGTTTTAAGGAGCCTGGAGAGGTGAGCCACAGATCAATCATGCTTCCCAAATTCCAGAGTGGTGCCTTCGTGATACTGCAGGAATATGTTCAGGGAATTAAATAAGCAGTCCTTTAACTGACCAGATCTAAGACTAGTACAACACCAAGGGACACAGGCTTACTCAATAGCAAGATTTCAGTGACCGTGGTAAGAGCAGCCGTGTCTGGTGGGCTATGCACCGCCTATAGATATGCTCTATTACAGTACAGAACTGTTGATTTTTTAAAATTAGAAATCCTATTTTTGAGACCTGAACTCATGATGAGTTCTCTCTTCTGCTTTGTGGAGGAGGGTATTAGAAAGAAGAAGAGGAGGAAGGGAAGGAGAAGAAAAAGAAGGGGAAAGAGAAAGGAGGGTAAGAGGAAGTAAGAAAAAGAGAAGAAACAGAAGTAACTAAAATAGACTACATGATAAACACCTGTATATATCAAGACATGTACATTCAAATATGACATAGAATATGACAGAATGTAGTCCAGAATATCAATCATGTCGATAAATACATGAAGATTGGCAAATCTATTAAGAGACAAGAGGTTTTATACTGTCCAAAAATCAGCATTTAACACTATGCTTATGTGAGAGACACAATAAAAAGCAATTAGAAACTGAGAGGAAAGTAATACACTACGCAATTTTAAATGAAATAAAGTAGAGCTCATGAAATTAATAACTGATTGTATAGATGAGAAATAGAATTAAAAGATGCAAAGGACAATTTTTAATGCTTGGCCACAATTCAAAATGAAAAGTGTATTGGTATACTTATATACCTAACATATATTATATATGTGTGTGTGTGTGAGAGAGAGAGAGAGAGACAGAGAGAGAGATACACATAGACCCTGATGCTGGGAGGGACTGGGGGCAGAAGGAGAAGGCAGAAGAGGATGAGATGGCTGGATGGCATCACTGACTCGATGGATGTGAGTTTGAGTGAACCCCGAAAGTTGGTGATGGACAGGGAGGCCTGGTGTGCTGCAATTCATGGGGTCGCAGAGTCGGACACAACTGAGTGACTGAACTGAACTGACTGAACAAATCTTTTAAAGCAAAAACAACAGATGATATTTGGAGAGATAGATTAACAAAGGAGGATTTTAACATAAGTCACTCCTTCAGTGGTAGACGGAGTGCAGAAAAAATGTTATTGAAGACCTAAATCCCAAAGTCAGCATGATGATTCTGATAAATACACCAAGAATACTGGACTGGGTTGCCATTTCCTTCTCCAGATAAATACACATATTGAGCCCATTAATGAGAACACATCTTATTCTCACAAATTTGAAAAAGTAGAAATAACACAAAGAGCTTTTTCTGACTGTAGAACAATGTAAAATAAGGAATATCACTTGCCATCCAGTTCTACAAAGAATGTCATTGGCTGCTGCACTCTCTGATCTACAGTACACCCTGAAAGGAATTCAGGGCAAACGAGAGAATGAGGCACTCTGTGCTTTGGAAAAACAGGCCCTTAGCTAGTTATACTTTAGGAAGAATTGTAGTGAACCTAGATTCTTGCATCTTCCCATACATAGAAAAACACTAAGATAATTAATTTTAACTGGGATATCTGATCCTCATGGCTAGCAGTAATCTTTTACTGAGATGTACACTTGAGCACTTATATCCCCAGCTGAAATCATAAAAATGCTGACTTTTCCCCTACCTCTTCCAAGCAGTTTTTCCGAGCTATCTGAGAGGCTGTCTTCTGGGCTACAGCCCTCAGTGAGTCCCTCTAATAAAACAAACTTACAGCACTTATGTTGTATGTTTTTATTTCAGTAAACAATAAATCTAGAAATTAATAACAAGATATAAAAAATTTCTCCAGCTATATATAGAAAGAATAACACAGTACTCATTCTTAAAGATCTGTTTCAAAGTCAAAAAATTTCTCCAGTTATATATAGAAAGAATAACAAACACAGTACTCATTCTTAAAGATCTGTTTCAAAGTCAAAATAAAAAAGGTGATAAAAATTGGACATTAGAATTTGGAGGCTACAGCTAAAACAATCAGTGAAAATGTTACTACTTGAGATAATTGTAGCAATAAAAATTATGAAAGAAAGTGAATAAATTAAACTCTCACTTAAAAATCTAGAAAAACAATGACTAAACAAACCAGAGAAAAGTACAAGTACTTATTTAATAAAGGTGAAGACAAAAATGTACAAATTAGAAAGTGAAAAGCCAACAGAAGCAGAAAAATAACAAAATAGGAAAACCATTAACAAAACAAAATAGAAACAAAAAGATGAAAAACCAATACACAAAATTAGCAATCACACAGGAGACATAATCATCAAAAGATTTAATTTAAACACATCTTAAGAGATTGCTTTGTATAGCTCAGGTTGAAAACTAGATAAATTAATGTTTTTCAGATATGTCAAAAATGTCCATCAACAGATGAATGAATAAAGAAATGTATTAATTTCTTCATATATAGAGATGATCATATTATTAATTTTATTAATGCTTTTCCTACTGAGCCACATTTGAACTTTAAAATCCTATTTGGCTGTGATATACTGTCTCCTTTTTTTTAGTCATGAAGATATAGCAAGTATTAATTTTAGTCACATAATATAACATCAAAACAAAGTAAAATTTGGAAAAAGAAATACAAATATAAAAATCCACAATTATAGTGGGAGATTTTTTTAACATTTTATTTTTAATTGAAAGATAATTGCTTTGCAATATTGTAAGTGATGTATTTTGCCATGCATCAGATGTACTATCTTTTGATGTGCTGTTAGACTCTGTAGATTAACATTTAAGATTTTCTGCATTGATATGCATAAGTGATATTGGCATAGATTTCTTTTTTCATTATCAGGTTTTGATGACTATAATACTTGCTTCGTGAAATTAATTTGAAAATATTTCTTGTACTCTTAAATTGTTTAGTAGCTTTAGATTATTTGATCTTTTAATGTTTTATAGAATTCTCTTGTGAAACCACATGACTGGTTTTTTATGTGGACAGATTTTTAAAATATATTCTCTACTTCTTCTGTTTCTGAAAAATGCTGATTTATTTAGGTTTTGAAATTGAGTTGTACAAAGCAGCAAGTAGTTTCCAGTGCTTGACTATTGTCAATAATGATGCATGAACATGGGAGTGAAGATATTGCTTTAAGATAGTGATATCGTTTCCTTAGGATATATACCCTGAAGTAGAATTCCTGCATCATTTGCTAATTCTGTTTTTAATTTGGGTGGGAACTTTTGTACTATTTCCCACAGTGGTTGTACCAATTTACATGTCCACCAGTAGTATACAAGGATTCCCTTTTTTCCACATCCTCACCAACACTTGTATTTTTTGCCTTTTTATAACAGCCATCCTAAGAGGTGTGAAGAGATATCTCATGTGATTTTGGTGTACATTTCTCTAATAATTAGGGGCACTGGGCATTTTTTCATATACCTGTGGGGGCCATTTGTATGTCCTCTTTGGAAAAATGTCTTTTCAGATCCTTGCCTACTCTTTAACAAGGCTCTTTTTCCTCCCCTTCCTTCCCTTTCCCTTCCCCTGTCTCCCTCCCTCTCTCCTTTTATCCTTCCTTCCTTTTTTGCTGTTGAGTTATATGTGTTCCTCACATATTTTGGACATTAATCCTTGATCAGATACATGGTTTGCACATATTTTCTCCCATTTCACAGGTTGTGTTTTCATTGATTATTTCCTTTACTATTTTTAGTTTGATGTAATCTCATTTTTTTATTATTGTTTTTGTTGCCTTTACCTTTGGTGTCATATCTAAAAAATCATTGTCAAGGCCAGTGTCAAGGAGAGTTTTTTTTTGAGTATTCTTCTAGGACTCTAATCCATACTAAGACCATTTGAATGTGTAGCATATGATTAGGGTCCAATTAAAGTTTTTTTACATGTGAATGTCCAGTTTTCCCAGCACCATGTATTGAAATGATTTTTTCCTGTTGTGTATTCTTAGTGCTCTTGTTGACAGTATATGCATGGGTTTAATTCTGGACTCTCTATTATGTTGCATTGATCTGTGTGTCTTCTTTTATCACAACACCATACCATTTTGATTACTATAGCTTTGTAAGATAGTTTGAAATCAGGAAGTGTGATTCTTTTCAGCTTTGTTCTTCTTTCTCAAAGTTGCTTTGGCTGTTTGAGCTCTTTTGTATTTCCCTACAAATTTTAGAATTTTTTTCTATGAAAAGTGCCATTGGAATTTTTTATAGGGATTGAGTTCAATCCTAAACCACTTTAAGTAGTATGCACATTCTAACTATTAATTCTAATTCAGGAACATAAAATATCTTTCCATTTGTTTGTTCCATATTTTATCTGAAGAAATGATAGTGTCTTGTTAGATTTACATATGTAAATTTTGAATATGCTATAGGTAGCAATACAAATAACCAGGAAAAATAAAAAAAAGCTTAAAATAAGTGTTGCTGGAATAGAAAGGCAAAAGCAGATTTATTCTGTATGCCATGCTGCTGCTGCTGCTAAGTCACTTCAGTCATGTCTGACTCTGTGCGACCACATAGACGGCAGCCCACCAGGCTCTCCCATCCCTGGGATTCTCCAGGCAAGAACACTGGAGTGGGTTGCCATTTCCTTCTCCAATGCATGAAAGTGAAAAATGAAAGTGAAGTCACTCAGTGGTGCCTGACTCTTCGTGACCCCATTGACTGTAGCCCACCAGGCTCCTCTGTCCATGGGATTTTCCAGGCAAGAGTACTGGAGTAGGGTGCCATTGCCTTCTCCATCGGTATACCATATGTTATGGTAAATTTGACATGGATCAAAAATTCAAATTTAGTAAATAGAACCACACAAGTAACTAGAAAATAAAATCATGGGTGAATTCCCCTATATTTTGGGTAGGGAGGAAACTTTCCTAACTAGCACTGAAAACTCATGGATATAAAGGTTAGCAGTGATATGTTGAATTACATAATTAAAAAAAATGTGTCACAGAAGAAAAGTACATTAAGTATAGTAAAAGTCAAACTGTTAAAAGTATTTGCAAATAAAGTTACAGTTTATATTAGTTTTATATTATTGCTGTAACAAATCATCACAAAATTTATGGCTTGAAACAACATGAGTTTATTATCTTACAGTTCTGGAGGTCAGAAATCTAAAATGAGATTCACTGGAGGGCCTCTTTCCATCCCGATGCTCTAGAAGAGAACCTATCTTTTGCCTTTTCCAGATTGTAGAAGCTGCCTTCATTCCTTGGTTTGACTCTTTTCTTCATCTTCAAAGGCAGTGATATAGCTGCTGCATAGCTTTTCATTATGTATTTTCAATTTTTAAAACTCTATTCCAATAGTTTCTACATATTTTTATCAAAAAATTAATTCAATAGCCTATTTTTCTAAATCAGCAACACTTCAGAAGATTCTAAACTTTTGTCTATAAATGAAGTGTGATTAAAAATATAGTGAGGACTTTTTGGTGGTATACTCTGTGTAACCATACACTGGCTGAATCAAGGACTAGATATTAGAGGAAACAGCCCCACAGTCAGTTATGCAATCCTTATCTCATCATTTTATCTCATTGACAGCTGATAGTTTGAATTCTTAAAAGGAAATAGCCAAACTTTTTTGTCTTAATCTCTTTATGAATAGGCCTTCCTGGACTTCCCTGGTGGCTCAAACGGTAAAGTGTCTGTCTACAATGGGGAAGACCTGGGTTTGATCCCTGGGTCAGGAAGATCCCCTGGAGAAGGAAATGGCACCCCACTCCAGTACTATTGCCTGGAAAATCCCATGGATGGAGGAGCCTGGTAGGCTATACATTCCATGGGATCACAAAGAGTTGAACATGACTGAGCAATTTCACTTTATGAGTAGAATTTCTGAATATTTTGAGAGATATTACAGTTTATAGTTTATGCTATGTAATAAACCTTATAAAGTTTATTACAATAAATATAAATACAGTTTTACAAAGAACACAGTGTATTCAATCATCTTTCTCTCTTGTTGAATCCCTTAGTTTGGTTGTGCCAAAAGAAATGTTCTACCCTGCTTCCTTATATCTTCTTTCCCTTATTTTCATTTTACACAATTCAGTGATTTTGTTTTACACGTCAGTCTTCGTTGACATCATCATTTTATTTATTTTTTATTAACTGCAGAGCAACCAGTTGCTTTCTATACAGTCAAGGTAAAGCATGTGTCAAATAAAATCTTTGTAATTCCACTGCTTTTTCTGTTGGTATTACTTTCCACTGCTCATGCATGCAAGAACTATGACGTTCTCAAGTGCATGCTGTGCAAAAGCTTTTCCTCTCTGAACTCTGCACTGAGCAGCAATTCTGAGGTTAGTAAAAAGGGACCATTTTGATAAGGACAAGTTGCATGTTGAATATTACTTTTATTGTTCAGAAGTTTTTGACTCCATCTCGCTATCAAATGGAGAAGGCAATGGCACCCCACTCCAGTACACTTGCCTGGAAAATCCTATGGACAGAGGAGCCTGGTAGGCTGCAGTCCATGGGGTCGCTAAGAGTTGGACATGACTGAGCGACTCTGCTTTCTCTTTTCACTTTCCTGCATTGGAGAAGGAAATGGTAACCCACTCCAGTGTTCTTGCCTGGAGAATCCCAGAGATGGGAGAGTCTGGTGGGGTGCCGTCTATGGGGTCACGCAGAGTCGGACACAACTGAAGCAACTTAGCAGCAGCAGCTATCAAATACCTCTGTTACTTCAACTGTTTGGGATGTTACATACTAGGCTCTGCAATACCCATATTGTATGGGTACCCAAGAACAGACTAAAATATGAATATATATGTGTGTGTTTATATACACATACACACACCCACACACACAAATAACAAATTCCTTTTGCTAGTGAAGTAGTCTCTCCCAAACCTTGGTGTGGGTAGCAATTGGGATTGGTTTTGAGACTTAAAATTTAAAACCGACACATAACTGATCAGACTATTATGTGCAAAATCAATTTAGAAATAGAGTAATTTGTTGCCTTCAAAACTTTGCTGTTACATAACTTAATATATAAACTTATCTAAAGAAAGAAGTTCGTTGAAGGAGGGTGCAATGCAGTATATTTTTTTTAGCTACTAATTAAAAAGAGATGCATACAGGCAAATGTTAGATCTTAAAGCCAGAAAGTCCAGGGGAGAAGTGAATCTTTGCAAATGAACTTTACAAAGTCAACACATGTGCAGAATGGAGGAGACTATAGACGGTAGCTAGTATTCTGTCCTGTTATAGGATGGGTATACCAGCCTGTCTTATCAGGTTTCACTAAAACTTTACTCTGAAACTGAAAGTGTTAGTCCCTCAGTGGTGTCCAACTCTTTGTGATCCCATAGACTGTAGCCCACCAGATCCTCTATCCATGGGATTGTTCAGTCAAGAATACTGAAATGGGTTGCCGTTCCCTTCTCCAGGAGATCTTCCCAACCCAGGGGTCAAACCTGGGTCTCCGTCACTGCAAGCAGATTGTTTACCATTTAAGCCACCATTTCTTTTGTTTTGATTCCATGTATATTGAGGAAACTTCCATTAATTTTGATTTCCCATTTGACTTTTACAGAGATGGTATGCTAGTCAAACATAAATTAACATTCAAATTCCCAGGAAAGTTACATTTCTCATTGCAAATTAAAAATTTTCTTTCTGTATATGATTTAGCTTAGCATTTAGCTTGAAAACAAAGAAGTCTATTCTGATATAGTTGACTTGATTTTTCTTGTTCATGAGATAGTTTTTCTTTTAAATTAGTATATGATCATTTTTCTTTAATACAGCTCTATCTTAAGTTGTTGAAGTTGAGTACAATCCCAAGAGGCACATATAGATGTGCTGATAAAATCAAGATTCTGGACTTTTCTAAATTGACCCTTCAGACAACTAAGATGTATTGCATTATTTTAAGTACTTGGGACAGAAGAGGAAGCAGGTTTTGTTTTGTTTCCTACCCTCAGATTCTAGCTCAGACTCTAGTGGCAATCTGTGGATATCTGTGAGGGATCTTCCTGACACTTTGGCTGGTCTTTCTTTTTCCCAGCATGCTCAAATCTAAAATACCTGCCTTTCAAGTCTCAGGTGATATGTCTAGAAAAGAGTATTTACTTTCTTTCTCATTTTAAGAAATACCTTATTAGAAAACACTTAAGCATTTTTCTCCTACAAAGTTTGCAGTTTTCCTATTCTCAGGAAACAATATATCCAGGAAATTCAAATTTTCTACCCATATATTCTTAATCATATATCTTTTTAATCAGAATCATCATCTGTCTATGGGACTAAACATTAAGCTATAGTAGCATGGTTTACTTCCTCTTCTCCATCTATTTAAGTGATAATTTGGCTTCTTCATAAAGCAATATTCTTCTAAAACTCTCTTTGAATTTTTGTGCCAAGAAAAGAAACCATCACTTCTTAGATTTTTATACCTATAGAGAAATCTTTTTAGAGCCATGAAGTATTAGATGAATTCATTCTTGGTTGTGATACATGAAGTCTTACTCTCTTAAGAGGCATCAGCAAGTATTTCTATCCAAAGTGTCTTCAGGTCAGACCTATATGTGAGCAGAAGATTGTTTCACAAAGTCAAGAAATGAGATGGTGCTGATTAAAAATATTTTATGTAAAATCTAAAGTTGGTTAAATGACCTCCTGTATATCCATGCATTTATGTATTTAGTCCCAGAAAAATGGCAGTATAGTTTTGCTTTTATGTTTAGTCTCAGCTTCTTTCTCTTTTCCTAAGTCCTCCCCATTTTATTTTTTCTTCCAAATCTTTCTCCAGTCTCTTTATCATTTATATCCTCATTATTCTAGTCCAGGCCTTTGTAATCATCAGACCAGACCATTGCAAAAGTCTCCCTAACTCAGTGTTATTCAAATGGCTGATGGACTGTAATGAGAAAAGTACTATAGAAATTGAGGTTAAGCATTTAGAACCTATTATATTATCTTTCAAACTTTATATTCTTTTGATTTGTTAATTTAGATATATACAGATATAGATTTTTTATTGAGGTACAGTTGATGTACAATATTATATATGTTTCAGGTGTACAGCATATTAATTTGCAATTTTAAAGGTTATACTGCATCTATAGCTATTATAAAATACTGACTATATTACCAATGCTGTATAATATATCCTTGTAGCTTATTTATTTTAACATAGTAGTTTGTACCTCTTAATCCCCCAATAATCAATCTGAAGCTATTTGCTTTGCCAGGATATAAAACTATTCTGTCTCCCTAAACATACTGCAAAGCCTGCTATATGCTTTTTTTTTCCTTTTTTAAAAAATTTTAGTTGGAGGTTAATTACTTTACAATGTTGTATTGGTTTTGCCATACATCAACATGAATCTGCCACAGGCATACATGTGTTCCCCATCCTGAACCCCCCACCTTATTCCCTCCCCATACCATCCCTCTGGGTCGCCATATGCTTTTTAATGCCTTGTATGAGTCATCTGGGTGAAACAAAAGATCTGTATCTGTAAGATGGTGCATAGCAGGAGGGGGAGATAAGTTGCAGGTATTAAGTGTGGTAAGGTGAATATGTTTGGCTGTGATAACATTTTGACATGTTTTGAATTCCAAGCATGTAATGATTGAATTTGTCTCATTGACTAGGTTGTGGACCACTTAGAGTGTCATTAACTCTTCTGGTGATTGGCTTGTGGCATCAACTGAGTACTAGTGTTGTCCAGGATGACCACACATGGATCTGTGGCCAACTGGAAATCAAAGCAAAATAAAATGAAATAACAACTTGTCCTTTTTTTTTTTTTAATTTTTTATTTTAACTTTAGTTTACTTTGCATTACTGTATTGGTTTTGCCAAACATTGACATGAATTCACCACGAGTGTACAAGCGTTCCCAAACAAGAATCCCCTCCCACCTCCCACCCCATACCATCTCTCTGGGTCCTCTCCTTGCACCAGTCCCAAGCATCCTGCATCCTGCATCGGACATCGACTGGCGATTCGTTTCTTACTTGATAGTATACATGTTTCAATGCCATTCTCCCATCTCATCCCACCCTCTCCCTCTCTCTCTCCCCCAGAGTCCAAAAGTTCACTCTATAGATCTGAGTCTCTTTTGTTGTCTCGCATACAGGGTCATCATCCCCATCTTTCTAAATTCCATATATATGCGTTAGTATACTGTATTGGTGTTTTTCTTTCTGGCTTACTTCACTCTGTATAATCGGTTCCAGTTCCATCCATCTCCTTAGAACTGATTCAAATGTATTCTTTTTAATGGCTGAGTAATACTCCATTGTGTATATGTACCACAGCTTTCTTATCCATTCATCTGCTGATGGACATCTAGGTTGTTTCCATGTTCTGGCTATTATAAACAGTGCTGCGATGAACATTGGGGTACATGTGTCTCTTTCTATTCTGGTTTCCTTGGTGTGTATGCCCAGGAGTGGGATTGCTGGGTCATAAGGCAATTCTATTTGCAATTTTTTAAGGAATCTCCATACTGTTCTCCATAGTGGCTGTTCTAGTTTGCATTCCCACCAACAATGTAAAAGGGTTCCCTTTTCTCCACACCCTCTCCAGCATTTATTGCTTGCAGACTTCTGGATCGCAGCCATTCTGACTGGTGTGAAGTGGTACCTCATTGTGGTTTTGATTTGCATTTCTCTGATAATGAGTGATGTTGAGCATCTTTTCATGTGTTTGTTAGCCATCCGTACAACTTGTCCAACAAAAATGGTTTGATAATAACTCACCTAACTGCTTTGTCTTCCTCTTCTGCTCAAAAATATCTCTATTGATGACTCTGAGTTGGTACAAAATAAAGTCCTAGCCTCTTATCTTGCCATGCAAGATCCTCATTTATCTTTTCCTTTCTCCAGTCTATCCATTCATCACTTTCTGAAACCCACTGTAAACAACAGAAATTGTTTGTGTGCAAGCTATGTGCTATTTATACTTTTGAAGTTTTTGCTCAAACATGTGTCTCCTTCAGTATAGAACCTTCGCTGGACACCCAGACTGGCTTTTATTTATTGTAATCTCCTCTCTCCTCCTTGAGTTATATGACTATTTTTACATATACCCTATTGAAACTTCCTTATCATGGGAAGAAAGCTTTTTCAGACAGCCACTATGTCCCATTCCTCATTATTATGCCCATATTTTGCAGTCAACATTCAATACTAAATTGTTATATTAATGAATAATTAAAGTATATTACACAAGAGTCAAGATTCCTCAGTCTGGGTTCCAGCTCTGTAGTAGGCATAAATGTTTCCTGGGTAGACTTGCACATTTATTTTTATGTTCAGGAGTATATTCAAAGGCAAAGGATTGCCCTCAGTGATTTCTAGTATCATGTCAATAAAATGTTAAGACTCTGCATTTTGAGAATTCTATATACAGTTTTAATCTAAAAAATTATATTTTTCATTCTTTCTTAAATCTTCCCTAATCCCTTGGACCTGTGGAACCATTTGGCAAGTGGAGAAATCTTCAATTATTGTTATAGAAGCCTTTCAATCACATTAACTACTTTTCAGTATTGGTGTTTTCCCCTAAAGAGTTCATCTTATACATGCACTCCATTCAAAGTAATAATGAATTATAAATGAAATTCCTTTCTAAATGAACATTGCAGGAAAACACTGGAAATGTTACAATCCTTTTTGTTTTAAAAGCCACACAGGTAGTAAACCTATATTAGACTTTTAGTAGAAATTCTAGTAGTTTGAGGAGTGGTAAAATATATACATATAAAAATATTAAAAAGCTTCCACACAGAGATATTAAATTATGTAAGTGATAGTCAGTTACAACTATAAATGTGTTGGGTGCAATGCTGCAGACCACCTCTCTTTCTTCCCTGTCTCCCTCTACCTACCACATACTCAGAGACATCTTTTGCCTTCCTACCCTACCCGTGGCCACCCAGACACAGAAATGGTTGCCTAAGGGTAATTCAGTAACATGACACATTTGAGTGCTCTGGGTCATACACAGTGTGAGATCATTACTTGGTACCCACATACGTTAAATTTTTTGAAGCCGTTCTTGGATTTGCTTCAAGAATTATCTCATCAATTAACACCCCAGCCACAGATGAAGAAGCAGAAGGGTGGAATATCACCCTGAAATATTAACGAAAGGAGAGATGGAATTGAGACAGAGAGGAGGAAAGTGCTTTATGTCTACTAGGTGGCCACAGTTAGCCTCCCAACCCATGTACTAGATGAGTCCTTAGGACAAGTGCTCACATCTCTACAAAGAGATGTGATTGTTAGCAGCAACAGAGTGTGGGATGGGAGGGTGTGAAAGGGGAAGGGGTGAGAGGAAGTCATTGGAAGAGCCCTGAGAGCTGCTTGAGGGGAAAAAGGACAAAATGAGAAAAGTAGAGCAGCCCTGGTGGTTAACACCAGGCTGCTGTGTTTGCTGAGAAGGAAAGTAGGAACGTTTCTTTTCAAGCCTTTCAAGATTTAGAGTTCTATTACAAAAGTAGATTTACTTTTGAAGACATTTAACTCTTGGAGTAAAATGTATATGAGAGAAACAACATTTTGGATGCATGCAAAGCATAGGTTATATCACTCTTCAAAGAAATACTCTTTTTCTTCACAAGATTTAGATGCAACTTTTTACTTGAAACATTCAAAACTAATGAGAAAAGAAAATCACTTATGAACTGGAAAGTACTTTGAAAGGTGATCTAGGTTGTTATGACTGGTATTGTTTTAATTCTTTTATGACTTTCAAGGATGTACTTACATCTTTATGACTTAGAAATGTTTATTAACTGTTGGTGACTGTTTGAGAACTGGGGATAAAATGATGAACAAAATGACTCAGCCCTAATGTCCTTCAAAGTANAATGACTCAGCCCTGATGTCCTTCAAAGTAACTGAGGAATATAGGCAGAAACCAATCACAAAAAGCTTATAAATGTTATGATGGGGAAGTAATAAATGTTGTGGAAGGCACTGTAGGAACTCTGATTCAGTAAGGGTAACAGGAAAATTAAAACATGTGACATTTTTTTCTAAAATAAAGAGGGTGAGTAGGAGTCACCTAGTGAAAAATGAGGCAAAGTGTTTTGTTTTTGTTTTTTAATTGTTAAAAGATGAGGTAGGAAGGGGGAAAGGATGGATGGGGGTAGAAAATGCAAAAGGCAGTTAATCATAGGTGGAGTATAGATGGCAAGACAGGGAGTACCCCGAGATGAGTCTTGAGAGGAAGGCAGAGAAGCTGCTAAGGTCAGGGATGCCCTTGTGGAAGTGGTATAAACTGGGATACTTTCTAGAATGAGAAGAGGCACTATTAATAATTAGAAAAGGACATAGGCATCCGTGATTCTACTGAAAAGACATAGAAAGAATTCTAAACAGAAAGATGGTTAGCTGACAGGCATTTTTTAAAAATTCCATTTAATAGAAAATGGTTTGGAGAGATATAAGAGTAGGCAAAAGGAGATCAGCTAGGAAGGTTCTAGACTAACTTGGATGACTGATGATCATGATCTGAACTGGAAATAGTTTTGGCTATTTGGAGTGGAATAGATACTCTTTGATTTAAAGGAAGTATAATGGACCAGAGTAGGTGGATTGTGGGGGTGCTGGGAGTGGGTTTTTGCTTTTGCTTTTGCTTTGGCTCCATAACCAGCTGTGGATGTGACTGGTGATAGAAGCAAGGTCCGATGCTGTAAAGAGCAATATTGCATAGGAACCTGGAATGTCAGGTCCATGAATCAAGACAAATTGGAAGTGGCCAAACAAGAGATGGCAAGAGTGAATGTCGACATTCTAGGAATCAGCGAACTAAAATGGACTGGAATGGGTGAATTTAACTCTGATGACCATTATATCTACTACTATGGACAGGAATCCCTTAGAAGAAATGAAGTAGCCATCATGGTCAACAAAAGAGTCCGAAATGCAGTACTTGGATGCAATCTCAAAAACGACAGAATGTTCTCTGTTCGTTTCCAAGGCAAACCATTCAATATCACAGTAATCCAAGTCTATGCCCTAACCAGTGATGCTGAAGAGGCTGAAGTTGAACGGTTCTATGAAGACCTACAAGACCTTTTAGAACTAACACCCAAAAAAGATGTCCTTTTCATTATAGGGGACTGGAATTCAAAAGTAAGAAGTCAAGAAACACCTGGAGTAACAGGCAAATTTGGCCGTGGAATACGGAATGAAGCAGGGCAAAGCAAATAGAGTTTAGCCAAGAAAATGCACAGGTCATAGCAAATACCCTCTTCCAACCACACAAGAGAAGACTCTACACATGGACATCACCAGATGGTCAACACTGAAATCAGATTGACTATGTCCTTTGCAGCCAAAGATGGAGAAGCTCTATACAGTCAGCATAAACAAGACTGGGAGCTGACTGTGGCTCAGATCATGAATTCCTTATTGCCAAATTCAGACTTAAATTGAAGAAAATAGGGAAAACCACTAGACCATTCAGGTATGACCTAAATCAAATCCCTTATGATTATACAGTGGAAGTGAGAAATAGATTTAAGGGCCTAGATCTGATAGACAGAGTGCCTGATGAACTATGGAATAAGGTTCGTGACATTGTACAGGAGACAGGGATCAAGAC
>SJYQ01003945.1:1073707-1096104 GCA_006410935.1 Redunca redunca
GATGAGATGGCTGGATGGCATCACGGACACGCTGGATGTGAGTCTGAGTGAACTCCAGGAGTTGGTGATGGACAAAGAGGCCTGGCATGCTGCGATTCATGGGGTCACAAAGAGTTGGACACAACTGAGCAACTGAACTGAACTGGGAGTGGGTTGGAGAAAAAGTAGAAGTCCAGGATCACTTCCAAGTTATTATTTAAACAACTAGTGTACAGTATGACTTTATGAGATTACGAGCATTGGAAGAGAATCTAAGTTTGAAGAAGTGTCAATAGAAGGTGTTGTCTGTATCACCATGAGTTTGAGGGGCCTGGAAAGTTTCAATTGGCAGGTTTGTGTGACAAGATATAAAAGCAGAGGTCATTGACAGAGCTAGTAAGGTGTAACTAATAACCTTTTTTAAGAAGAGAGGGTAAAAATGATAAAAAAGACCTTGGGCCAATGCTTTAGGTTTTCCAGCATTTAACAGTTGGGTGTAAGAAGAAAGGTTGGTAAAGAAGGCTGAGAGAAAGCAACCGAACAGATAGCAGGGCACACTTCTGAATGAGGTTATCAAGTAACGTAAGGTTACTAGTCTACAGTGAATACAGTCACAAATATGTCATTTAGACTGCCATATGTTTAATGTCTTCCTTTTTATTTTCTTGTGCTATATTTTTCTATATTGATTGCTATAAAGATTTCCTATATAGATTTTCTATATAGATCGCCATGAACTGCTTGTTTTATTTTACACTGAACTGTCAGAAATTTACTGTAATTTTGACTCTATCCATGATAATACAAGCACTATATGCAAACATACAGAACCCTCAGTTATAAAAGAAGCCGTAATTTTAACTCTGTTTTGTGAGCAAACAATTTAAGTGTTTAGGGACTTACATTTCTTTTTTCTTTTTTGCTTTTTTTTTCATTAATCTAAACTAGAATTGCAAATCCTATATATATGCCTACTAACTCTCTACTATCAGTATTTGATTTCTCCCTGCATTCTATTTTGGTGGTATGATGACAGTTATTTAGAAATCAGATCAAATTCTCTTTCACAAATAATTATTTCATTTCCTATGTGCCTTCTGGAAACTAAAAATCTGGATGTAAATACTGCTTCTGCTGCTGTTAAATTGCTTCAGTCCTGTCCGACTCTGCGACCCCATAGACAGCAGCCCACCCGGCTCCCCCGTCCCTGGGATTCTCCAGGCAAGAACACTGGAGTGGGTTGCCATTTCCTTCTCCAGTGCACAAAAGTGAAAAGTGAAAGTGAAGCTGCTCAGTTGTGTTCGACTCTTAGCGACCCCATGGACTGCAGCCCACCAGGCTCCTCCATCCATGGGATTTTCCAGGCACGAGTACTGGAGTGGGGTGCCATTGCCTTCTCCGGGATGTAAATACTAGGTCAAACTTATATTAATAGTATTAGCTTAAGCAACCAGATTAAATCTCTGTGGGCTTTTTTTTTTTGTTTTAAAGAAAAGTTTCTGGCACAAGTTGGTATTCAGAAAGTGTTTACTTTCTCCCTTCCATTTTATTTCTATTATTTAGCTTATTTTAAGCTTCACTGTCAGTCCATTCTACTGTCACTCCCCAGTTCTTGGATTCTGTTCTTGATTGAGTCATCCGGCCACATAGAAAGCTTTGGAAAGAAAAAGGCCTACATTAATGCATCTCCTCCAAACCTTATAAATCTGAGGATGTCTTTATAATACAATAAAGTCATTGGGTTATAATCCTCTCCACTGTCAAATCTTTAAAGATATTTTTTCATTGCCTTATGGAATTTTTATTGTCACAAAGCAGAAATGTAAGACTGGTTTGGTTTTGCTTCTTTGAGAGTAACTCTTTTCTCCCTTTTGGATGCTAGTGGTATTTTTTAATCTTGAAATTTAACATTTTTACAGTGTGTGTGTGCACACACATGCTGTCGAACTCAGTACATTGGTTTTCCTTGAACAGTTTTGCCATCTCTAGGGCTCCCAAATTAAATCTTTCTGTGATCTGAATGCTCTCTTTCCCTATACAGTGGACTGTTCTTTCTAACCTATTTGCATTGTTTTTCAAAATCATTCATATTTTGTAACCTGGATTTTTATGAACAAATTTTTTGGCCAACCCAATATTTATTTATGTAATTTGTTCTCCTTTTGGCAGTCTTTCCAGAATTTGCCTTCTTTATTGAGACTTATTCTGAAGTATTGTGTGATTATGAATGCTTCCAAATTTTCTTTAATTTTTGTCTACTACTTTTTAATTTCATTTATCTTTATAGTGAAGAATAGAAACAGAAAGTTTATTGAAGTATTGTCCCATAGCCTCTAAGGTTTTTTATGAAGTAAGTGACAAGATGTCTGCTGAGAGTTAAGGTAGGCAAACATGAAAAGCAGATTTGAGAAGATAAGAGAAATAATGACATAGTTCTAGAGAAGAATAGAAAGGAAATTAACTAAGACAAGAAAAAGAAGAGCTGAGCAAAATGAAATATTTGGCTGAAACTGAGAACCATAAATTTGTGGTTTCCTTGGGGAACATAAAACCCAGTTGGGGTAAATGAGAAATACTGAAGGCATTACAACCCAAACAATGTACAATGGTGCATAATTGTAATAAGCAGTACAGATATATTTATAACTCAGTCTTTTTAAATGATAATTAGACCTTCCCAAATATACAAGTTTTCTTCTTCCATCAACAAATCTATAAAGAATAATAAGCATGATCACATCTTTCTACCAGCCATCTACTTTTTGTAAAATTTTAATGTTATAGTATATAGTGTATAGTTGATTTATCATGTTGTGTTAGTTTCATATGTACAGCAAAGTTATTTAGTTATACATACAATCATTCTTAGATTCTTTTCTCGTGTAGGTTAGGATCACATTATTATACCATGCAGTTCAGTTCAGTCGCTCAGTCATATCCGATTCTTTGCAACCCTGTGGACTGCAGCATACCAGGCTTCCCTGTCCATCACCAACTCCCAGTTTACTCAAACTCATGTTCATTGAGTCGGTGATGCCATTCAACCATCTCATCCTCTGTTGTTATATTCTTTTTTAAATTTATTTTTAATTGGAGGATAACTGCTTTATAATGTTGTGTTGATTTCTGCTGTACAACAACCTGCATCAGCTCTAAATATACATATGTCCCCTGCCTCTTGAACCTCTCTCCCACTCCCCCATCCCACTCCTCTGGGTCCTCACAAAGTACTGAACTGTGTTCCCTGAGTTACACAGCAGCTTTCTACTAGTTATCTGTCTTACACATGGTAGTGTATATCTGTCAGTGCCACTCTCTCAGTTCATCCCATCCTCCCTTCCCACCCCTGACCCCTGGCCCATGGTGGCCTCTGTGTTGTAGTTTCCACATATATATGTTAGTATACAACATTTGTTTTTCTCTTTCTGACTTACCTCACTTTGTCTAACAGCCCATCCTCTTGCTGACCAGTTTTCTTATAAATGCACCACTCATATTCAGAACAGATGTATCTAAATTTACTTGATTTTTTAATACATTTTAAAGTGTAGACTCTGACCTAATTTTGTTCCTGCTGCATCCTGAATACCTTAAGCTTCTACTTTTCTAATTTAAGCATAAAGAGGAAGAAAATGACTTTCTAAATAGACAGTTGTTTGAAAATAACAATGCATATATTTAGGCTAAAATTACTATTTAATCTATTTTTTATATCTAGAAAATGCTTCAAAGAGACTTACATTAACTATACATATAGGTCTTAAATTATAGATTATATTATTTATACTGAAATAAGAAACATTAGAGTTTCCCAGGTAGAGCTGGTAAAGCACCCACCTGGCAATGCAGGAGACATGAGAAACATGGGTTCGATCCCTGGGTCAGGAAGATCCCCTGGAGGAGGGCATGGCAATGCACTTGAGTATTCTTGCCTGGAGAATCCCATGGACAGAGGAGCCTAGCGGGCCATAGACCATAGCGTCTCAGAGTCAGACATGACTGAAGTGACTTAGGACACATGCAAGAAATATTACCAAACTCTGTTTCATAAGTTCTCTACCATATGTATATGTATGTACACACACACACACACACACATAGTAAATTCTATGGTGGTCATAGATAATAATGTGATGACATAAAATGAACTTTCAGGTATTATTTTAGAACTACTAGAAAGCATGAAAATATTTATTCAGTATCCTGTCTTATTGCATATTAACTCAAGGCAAATCTGAAAAACTTACAGATTTACTTAGTCCTAAAGGTGAAAAATCTCGGGAATAAAAAAGCAGAAAGGAATGCCATAAACAAAGAGAAAAAATGACAAGAGGGACTGCTGCTGCTAAGTCGCTTCAGTCGTGTCTGACTCTGTGCAACCCCATAGACGGCAGCCCACCAAGCTCCCTCGTTCCTGGGTTTCTCCAAGCAAGAACACTGGAGTGTGTTGCCATTTCCTCCCCCAATGCATGAAAGTGAAAAGTCAAAGTGAAGTCGCTCAGTCGTGCCTGACTCTTAGCGATCCCATGGACCACAGCCTACCAGACTCCTCTGTCCATGGGATTTTCCAGGCAAGAGTACTGGAGTGGGGTGCCATTGCCTTCTCCGACAAGAGGGACTAGTACCATGAATTTAGATCTAAAATTGTAGCTGTTCTGAGATATACCAATGTCCCAGGTAACAACTAGACATACAAAAATTAGTATTTTCACTAGAAATTTCCCCCAAACAAGTGTCACAATCTTTAAAGAAAATAGAGAAAAATCCTTAACTTCACTGTGGCAATCCCTGCATACAGACCATCTATATTTATCTACTGGGGCTTCTATAGCAAAGTGCCACAGACTGAGTGGCTTAAACAATGGAAATGTATTTTCTCATAGTTCTAGACACTGGAAGTACATGATCAATGTGCCAGCAAATTCAGTTTTGGTGAGAACTCTCTTCCTCCCTTGAAGAGGGCTTTTTTTTTTGCTGTGTCCTCACTGGCTTTTCCTTGGTGGTGGGTGGAGGTGTGTGTGTGCATGTTCTGTATGTATGTATGTACACACACATGCATACACACAGAGCTGCTGTTACTTCTTATAAAGATACTAATGCTATAGGATAAAGACCCCATCCTAATATCTCATTTAACTCTGCTTTCTTAGAAGCCTATTCAAATAGAATCATCTTGGAGTTTAGTGTATCAACATGAGCTTCAACATTCATTCAGTCATTAACACCATCCCTATAATGTAATTACTGGAAAAAATATTTTAGCTTCATTAAGAAGTAATCCTCTCCATACGTGCCATTTTGGAGCTATTTAAATTAATTCTAAATACTTGAGATCCATAGTTTAAATCTTCCATGCTTAGGACCACTTTGAAAGCTACTTGATTCTCAGCTTTACCCTAGGTGCTTTCCATGATCTGCCAGGGAGGTAGCAAAAGTAGGAGTGGAGGATGGAAAATCCAAGATATACAGTACAAGTGGTGCACTCTAAACTTAAAAAAATTTTTTTAACTGAAGTATAGTTGCTTTACAACGTGGTGTTAGTTTCTTCTGTACGGAAAGGTGAAGCAGCTATATAAATACATATATGCCCTCTGTTTTGGATTTTATTCCCATTTAGGGAACCACAGAACACTGAGTAAAGTTCCCTGTGCTATCCAGTAGGTTCTCATGGTTATCTGTTTTATACATAGTAGTGTATATACGTCAATCCCAGTCTCCCAATTTATCCTCTCCCTCTTCCCCTACTTCCCCTGCCTCGGTGTCCATACATTTGTTCTCTATGTCTGTGTCTCTGCTTTGCAAATAAGTTCGTCTCTACCGTTTTGTAAATTCCACATGTATGCATTAATATACAATGTTTGTTTTTCTGACCTACTTCACTCTGTATGACAGTCTCTAGGTCCATCCACATTTATACAAATGGCACAATTTTGTTTCTTTTGATAGCTGAGTAATATTCCATTGTTATATGTGTCCCACATTATCTTTATCCATGCCTCTGTTGATGGACTTTGAGCTTGCTTCCATGTCCTGGCTATTGTAAATAGTGCTACAATGAACATTGGGGTGTGTGTATCTTTTTTGAATTATGATTTTCTCTGAGTATGTGTCCAGGAGTGGGATTTCTGGGACATATGGTAATGAGCAAAATGTATCTCATGGACTGGCCAAAAACCTTGTTTGCTAAATCTAAATACCCTTCTCAAAAATAGTTACAGTTATAGTTAGAATTGAAGTATTTTGTTCAAAGCGCTGTCACTTTTGAGTAAATAGCCAACTTTGTTAGGTTCCTCGGGGCTTGCAACAAGTTCTTTTCCTAAGAATGAGCTTGCCTAGATTTTACATGCTTAAAATATTTAACTTTGTTATTGCTATATGTGTTTGTTCTTTAAGTGCTATTGTGAAATTTATATATATATATATTTGTTTCACATTTTACCTAAAATAATTTTATGAAAATTGCCTTGAACTAAGTATTGTGACAACTTTTATAAATTAATCTTTACTGAACTCTGCTAAATGATTATCCTGATATTTCACTTTTTACCTAAACCTAGCACTCTTCTTTTTTAACCTTCCTAGTTACATTTCTGAGAGAGTTTTCTACAGATGTCATTTTTTTGAGGTGAGAAAGTAATTTATTGGACTGTTTCATGTTTTCTTTTGTTTAATTTAAGACAAAACATATTCCTGGAATGGACTGTTGCAGAGGAATTGTGTCAAAAGCAAAGTATCTAATAACCTCTTCACTGCCTTTGCAAGAGCTCAGTATTAAAACATTTGTCTAGGGCATTAAAATGACGTACGGAGTGATGTTTATTGCTCTGGAATAAAAAGCCCTGCATGCTATTTTTCCAGAAATTCTTTTCTTTGTCTCACTGCATACTTGAATTTGCTATGCAATATGATTTTTATTCCTTGAACCCAGACTTCCTAGATATACCATCCTTGATCTGTTCACTTCTTGTCTTCTATACATCAAACAATGCACGCATCATTGGAGTATATTATTTTTAAAAACAGGTCTGGTACTTTCTTGGCTCTTTTGTAACTGTTATTATTGGAATTTTTACAATATTATGGAATTCAATGGGACCCTACAATTTCCTTGAGTGTAGGATTTCTTCTTTCCTGTGTTTTTATGCCACAAAACTAAGTTTCAAAGAGAAACATGAGAAACACTCTTCTTTCTGCACAGAATAAAAGGGCCTCAGCAAATTCCTAATCTAATTAACATCTTTAACAACTCAGACAATAAATTGACTGCAACTGCCCTTGAAGCTCTATGCCATCTTGTTAAGCTCCTTTCCAAGACGGCTATAAATCAGAGGAGAAATGCTAGGGTTGTTGCACATGTTTGTTGCTTGTTCCAGTGTGAAAGGCTGATTGCTTTACCAACTGCTCATTTAGACTGGATACTTTTTTAGATGTGTTTAGCATTTCAGGTTTGGAAAAGAGGCCTCTCTGAATTCACAGGACTGTATGTTGGCTACAGTTCCTTTAAGCCAAAGTCTAATAACTTGGTTGCTTATTTTGAAGTCTAATTCAGAAAGTCTTAATTATTGTCACACAACATACAACCATCAAATAACTTAGCTGAAATTTAAAAAATAGTCAATTATATTGTATCATGTTGACAAACAAGGAAAAGTTTTAGCCTATTCATAAAATTGGAAAAATAATAAAGAAAAAATTAGGAAAAATATCATCTAGTTATTAGAGAAATATGAATAATGATATCATTGAACAACCATTTTATACCTGTTTATTTCAAAAATATATAAATGATAACCAACATCAGAAAAGTTCATACTTTTACCTATTGTTCATGGTGTTAAAAAGAGACATAATTTTTCAGAAGCCAATTTCATAATATATACAACCATTTTTAATGTTTGGCAATCCTACCTGTGGTTATCTGTCAAAGAGAAATAACTGAGCTGGTTAGAAAAGCGTTATTTATAATTGCCAAAATTTGATAACACGAAAGTGTCTGAAAATCAAATGGTTAAGTTAAAACACATCAGCTAGCTGCATATTAATCAACAATTATAATTATAAATATCATATGCCAATATGGAAAAAAGCTTATGAACTAACATTAACATTAGGGAACATAAAAAAAAACAGGATAAAAATTTTGTGCACACTACAGATATTTAGAAATATGCAGATAAATAAATGGAGAATAATACGCCAGAACAATGGTAGCTGGAATTTGGGGGCAATGTTTTAAGAATATTTTTCCTTTTCTGCTTTTCAAACTTTTTAGGAATATGTCTATGTTAATATTATCTTTATAAGCCTGGACTGCTGCAGTCCATGGGGTCACAATGAGTTGGACATGACTGAGCAACTGAAATGAACTGAACTGAGTATTAAAAACCATAGTGATTTTTAATCCACTATCTATAGATTAGTAAACAAAGACGCCACCCAAATAACTCTGTGGGAAATGACCTCTGCCCAACTTTCCAACATTCCATAAGTATGTATTTATTTCTGAATTATTGTGAAAGAATTAGAAAATATTAAAGAAAAATGAGGCAAAGCCTACCTGCACTTCAGCAATGGCTAATATGTCATGAATGAGTTGTGAATGACTGAGGAAGATTTTACAGACTGACTTAACTGTCTATTTCCACATCTTTGGGATAGAGGCTAGAAAATATTTTGCAAAAAATACTTTTCCATAAAGCATATTATATATGGATTAAAGCTTATGGAAAGCGTCTTTAAAATGATGGGTCAGTCAGCCTAATGGAGAAGGAAATGACAACCCACTCCAGTATTCTTGCCTGAAAAATGCCAAGGACAGAGGAGCCTGGTAGGCCATAGTCCATGGGGTTGCAAAGAGTCAAGCACAACTGAGAGACGAAGCACACACAAGTCAGCCTAACAGCAAGCTGTGAAGAACTACTGATGAGGGTTTCCCCCCCTCAGGGTGATATCACAAATCTTCCAAATTAGCATTTACCCTTTAAGGTTAGACTTGAGAAATGGAACTTTCAATGTCTCTATTATCCAGATGAGCTTTTGTTTCTTGACAAGTTTTGGTATAGTGTTATTTCTACATTTAAGGTTACCAGATACCAGCAGTTCCAGGAGAAGCCTGGGATGTGCTCTGTACATCCTCAGCTGCATCATGTCACTATTTGGAGGAACAACTTAGAGAATTCAGCCATTCCTGGGGGATAAAGGATTTAACTTGACTTTAATTATGGAATCCACATTCAGTTGAATATTTGTTACATGTGTCCATTCATGACTACATAAATGAACAATTGAATATATGATTGAATCACATTTTTATTCTTCTCCTTATGGGCTCTCTAATATTTTTTCTTACAGTTTCTCTGGATGAGAGTGAGGAGGCTTGACCTACACTTTTCCATCCCACATTCAAGGGCAAGATGAATGATCTGACCAATGTGAAGATTCATCTGACCTGGTTCTTCAAAGTTGCAAGGTACTCCATTTCTTTATGAAACAATATCACCTGAAATAGTCTGCTACAAAGAGAACTCTCCTCCAAACAGGAGGGTATATGTTTCTGTGAACAAATTTATACTGACACAGAGTGAATCTGACCTTCTAAATAAAGGCCATATGAACTGGATGAAACTTCTATATAAGCCAGAACAGGTATTTAGGGTCTCAGCTTAAATGAGAACTACTTGAATCTGAGGGTTTAGAGGCAAAATATGAAGATCCATAAGAACTGGGGAAGCACAGTAAGTGGTCAGCCCTAACCTAGCTTGGCTTTACCAGTGGCCAGTGGCAACAAGTGCTAAGGACACCCTCTCACATGGAGAACCAAGGGACTATGCCTCTGAATTCGAAGTTATGTGAGAATTGAATTGGGCCTGAAGGCTTTTTTGAGTTTTTAAAGAAAAAGACAGAGCCTCAGTCTGGCCTATTGCAAAAGCTGTCTCTCTTGAGTAGTGTAGTAGAGTTTTTGCTTACCCATGCCTATAGTTTTTGCCTACCCATGCCTATAGTTTTTGCCATAAACTACTTTTCTTGTTATTTGGGCACAATTATATGATACTATGATGTTTGTAATTCCCTTTTCATTTGACTAGCTATAGTCACTGCTATGGATATGTTTAGAATCATTAATTTGTGCAACTCACAAATTTAATGTATCTCCTAACTAACTTATCAGCAGTAATTGTACTGAAAAAAAAAAATCTCTGCACTTGTCTTACAGTGTGAAGAGCTTGGAGTCTGTTTTGTTCTCTCTTATAGTCTTTTAAATTTAGAATTCTTATCTTAATGGCCCTTAATTCCTTATTTATGCTGATTTGCTTGTCCAGTGCTTTTCAGTTCAAGTTCAGTTCAGTTGCTAAGTCATGTCCTACTCTTTGCGACCACATAGACTATAGCACACCAGGCTTCCCTGTCCTTCACCATCTCCCGGAGCTTGCTCAAACTCACGTCCATTGAGTCGGTGATGCCATCCAATCATCTCATCCTCTGACATCCCCTTCTCCTTACACCTTCGATCTTTCCCAGCATCAAGGTCTTTTCAAATGAGTCAGCTCTTTGCATGAGTTGGCCAAAGTATTGGAGTTTCACCTTCAGCATCAGTCCTTCCAATGGATATTCAGGACTGATCTCCTTTAGGATGGACTGGTTGAATCTCCTTGCAGTCCAGGGGACTTTCAAGAGTCTTCTCCAACACCACAGTTCAAAAGCATCAATTCTTCAGTGCTCAACTTTCTTTATAGTCCAACTCTCACGTCCATACATGACTACTGGAAAAACCATAGCTTTGACTAGAGATGGACCTTTGTTGGCAAAGTAATGTCTCTGTTTTTAATATGCTGCCTAGGTTTGTCATAACTTTTCTTCCAGGAGTAAGCATCTTTAATTTTATGGCTGCAGACACCATATGCAGTGATTTAGGAGCCCCACCCCCACCAAAAAAATATTCTGTCACTGTTTCCCCTGTTTTCCCATGTATTTGCCATGAAGTGATGCGACCAGATGCTATGACCTTTTCTGAATCTTGAGTTTTAAGCCAACTTTTTCACTCTCCCCTTTCACTTTTATCAAGAGGCTCTTTAGTTCTTATTTGCTTTCTGCCATAGGGTGGTGTCATCTGCATATCTGAGGTTATTGGTACTTCTCCTGGCAATCTTGATTCCAGCTTGTGCTTCATCCAGCCCAGCTTTTCTCATGATGTACTTTGCATATAAGTTAAATAAACAGGGTGACAATATACAGCCTTGACATACTCCTTTCCCAATTTGGAACCAGTCTATTGTTCCATGTCCAGTTCTAATTGTTGCTTCCTGACCTGCATACAGATTTTTCAAGAGGCAGATCAGGTGGTCTGGTATTCCCATCTTTCAGAATTTTCCACAGTTTGTTGTGATCCACACAGTCAAAGTCTTTGGCATAGTCAATAAAGCAGAAATAGATGTTTTTCTGGATCTCTCTTGCTTTTTCCATGATCCAGCGGATGTTGGCAATTTTATCTCTGGTTCCTCTGCCTTTTCTAAAACCAGCTTCAACATCTGGAAGTTCATGGTTCATGTACTGTTGAAGCCTGGCTTGGAGAATTTTGAGCATTGCATTTCTAGTGTGTGAGATGAGTGTGATTGTGCAGTAGTTTGAGCATTCTTTGGCATTGCCTTTCTTTGGGATTGGAATAAAAACTGACCTTTTCTAGTCCTGTGGCCACTGCTGAGTTTTCCAAATTTACTGGCATATTGAGTGCAGCACTTTCACTGCATCATCTTTTAGGATTTGAAATAGCTCAACTGGAATTACATCACCTCCACTAGCTTTGTTCATAGTGATGCTTCCTAAGGCCCACTTGACTTCGCATTCCAGGATGTCTGGCTCTATGTGAGTTATCATACCATTGTGATTATCTGGGTCATGAAGATCTTGTTTGTATAGTTCTTCTGTGTGTTCTTGCCACCTCTTAATATCTTCTGCTTCTGTTAGGTCCATACTATTTCTGTCCTTTATTGTGCTCATCTTTGCATGAAATGTTCCCTTGGTATCTTTAATTTTCTTGAAGAGATCTCTAGTCTTTCCCATTCTATTATTTTGCTCTGTTTCTTTGCCCTGATCACTGAGGAAGGCTTTCTTATCTCTCCTTGCTATTCTTTGGAACTCTGCTTTAAAATCGGTATATCTTTCCTTTTCTACTTTGCTTTTTGCTTCTCTTCTTTTCACAGCTATTTGTAAAGCCTCTTCAGACAGCCATTTTGCTTTTTTTCATTTCTTTTTCCTGGGGATGATCTTGATCCCTGCCTCCTGTACAAAGTCATGAACCTTGGTCCCTTCAGGCACTCTGTCTATCAGATCTAATCCCTTGAATCTGTTTGTTACTTCCACTGTATAATTGTAAGGGATTTGATTTAGGTCATACCTGAATGGTCTAGTGGTTTTCCCTACTTTCTTCAATTTAAGTCTGAATTTGGCAATAAGAAGTTCATGATCTGAGCCACGGTCAGCTCCCGGTCTTGTTTTTGCTGACTGTATGGAGCTTCTCCATCTTTGGCTGCAAATAATATAATCAGTCTGAATTCGGTCTTGACCATCTGGTGATGTCCATGTGTAGAATCTTCTCATGTTATTGGAGAGAGTGTTTGCTATGACCAAAGTGTTCTCTTAGCAAAACTCTATTCGCCTTTGCCCTGCTTCATTCTGTCATCCAAGGCCAAATTATCTGTTACTCCAGGTGCTTTCACTTGGTTAAAAATCATCTACTTTTGTTGGTCTCACTTGCTATTCTTCAGGTTGTCTTTACTACACTTTGCTGGATCTCTTTAAAACCTATACCTTTATTAATCAGGCCAGTTTGACCTTGGATTTGTGGTTACTAACTTCTCTATTTAGACTGGAGGATTAAAAATATCCCTAATATCAGCACTTTACCAATAAAAATCCTCCTGCTTCAATTGCTTTTATGCAAGAAAAATTATAGGGATAAAAGTCTTTGTTTCTAGTTGCTTTCATTAGTGTGTACTCAAAAAAATAGCAAAATAAAGGAACTAATTAAAAGCCATATGCAATTGCATCTTTTTACCTATTCACTTTTATTTTTTCTCTGACCATCTTATTCATCTGTATCTCTAGCCCAAAATATTGTGCTTAACATTTGATAGGTGCTCAATAAAGCTATATTGAATTGGAATGAAATATATCCATGACCATGTTAAAGATATGAAAAACATGTACTAAATTTCATGAAAGATAAATCAAAATTTTCAGATTTTCCTTCTCAAATTATACTCAAACATGTCATCTAATGAGATTCTGGGACTACATTCAACAATGGATTTGGTTGTAAAATATATAACTCCCTGGTCATCACTAAGCAAATTGCTGAGACACTAAATTACTTTATAAATAAATATACACAGCAACAACTGTGTTTATCTCTAGTTTCTATGAATTGGTCATCCAAACAAAAGATCTTCTTAGACCATTTTGTTACTTAACATGTAAACTTGAAGTCTTAAGCCTTCCAATTATGCCTAATGAGAGTTCCCAAAGTTATAAGCCACATAAGTGAATTGTTAAATAATCTAATTTAGTAAGTACTTAAAATAGCTATGTTTTAAAAGACTGGGTTGACCAGACACAAAAAGACCACATATTGTACTATTCCATTTATACAAAATGTCTAGAAAAGTCAGAAAGACAGAAAGTGGGTTAGTAGTTGCCTGGGGCTGTGGGTAGCGACAGGAGTTAACTGTAAATTGCACAGGGATCTGAATGGGGCAATGGGACTGTTCTAACCAGAATTGTGATGATGTTTGCAGAACTTGGTAGGTTTACTAAAGTTTTCCATACACACACACAGGAATGGCTTGATTAAAATGTTTTCAAATAGTATGATATTTCAGTGATTCTTTAATAAAATATACTCAGCTTAAGCTTCTTATGGTAGTTTGTCACTAAGTTGTGTCCTGCTCTTCTGACCCTGTGAACTATATATAGCCTGCAAGGCTCCTCTGTCCATAGGATTTTCCAGGCAAGAATACTGGAGTGGATTGCCATTTCCTTTTCCAGAGGATCTTCCCAACCCATGGATTGGATACTGGTCTCCTGTACTACAGGCAGATTTTTTTTTTTTTTAACCATCTGAGCTACCAGAGAAGCACAATCTGTCACTTTGTCACACATAGAGGATAACAGAAATAATTCTAGAAATAATGTGCCTTCTTGCATTTAGGGATGGATGTGCCTGGCTTCCAGATGGCGCTAGTGGTAAAGAACCTGCCTGCCAATGCAGGAGACATGAGAGACAGGGGTTCAATCCCTGGGTTGAGAATAACCCCTGGATGAGGGCATGACAACCCATTCCAGTATTCTTGCCTGGAGAATCCCATGGACAGAGGAGCCTGGTGGGCTACAGTCCATAGGGTCACACAGAGTCGGACACGACTAAAGTGACTTAGTACACATACACGTGCATGCCTTATTCTCCAATTTTAACCAGTTTACTGGAAAACTCAGATGATGACAGTGACTGGAAATAGTCTCTGGAAGGAAATTTAAACTTTATGCAGGCACATCATTCATGTCAGTCTTTATCACAGCTCTGCATCCCCAGCACCTATCATGTTGTCATGTACACGGTATATGATCCATAAATATCTGTGAAATGAGCAAATGGAGAACCACATGACTACATAGCTTGGCAATAAAGTTGCTGATTCTATAGCAATGTTTCCTATAAATGTAGGAAGCTGTATTAAGTAATTTATAACCTGCGTTCTGTTTTGGTACTTCAGTTATTTAAGATTTAACACACAATACAATTATTTTAAACCAAAGATCATTTTTTCTGTACACTACTATTCTGAAATATTTTTTTAACTTCTCAAAAACTGAATGTTCCCCCATGAGAGGGGGTTAAAAAATAAGTACACTCTTCCATCATGTTACTAGAATACAATGTAAAACCATTTCTATAACCATAGAAATAAGTGGTTATTGTGTGTTCTGGTTTATTCATAAAACTCTGTTGGAAAGACCTACTTGCAGTTCAGCTTTTGGCAGTGGACCCTTTTTAGGAACAGAATCAATAAAAGTCAGGGTGCATTAAGGGATTTATGGATCAAAACAAAGGCGTTTTGGCATAAAAAAGAAATTAATTCTTTATAACCCAAGTTTGACTTATGATAGTTGATTCTGTTGAGCTAAATGGTATATTTAACTCAGTCACAGAGTGCTAATTTCATGGTCCTTTTCTTTCCCCCAGCTGTTCCTGCATAGGTGTTAGAGGTAATTAACTGCCATTTTTCTCAGTAATACAGAAACTGCAGTGAATCAAAAACCTCTGTGAGTGATTGTAGAAAATGGCAACACTTAGTTTATTATGTAGCACATTCTTATTCCAGTTGTCTAATGTTGGGAGCAGTTACCCTAGAATTTTTCTCACTGTATAACAACTTTCAATCCACTGATGCACACACACATGCATACATCTTGGCACACACATACAAACATGAATATACATTGACACACCAAAAGGCTGCATTTATTTATGGCAATTGTAGTTATAAAGATCATAGATTGAAATTTCAGTATTCAGTTTAAAATAAGAGCCACTACTTTTTAATTGCTTTTCATTGTTCCATCATTGTAAAATGGATAGCTTGTAAAAAAAAAAAAATTGTGTCCATTGCACGGCAGTGAGAAAGAATACATCTTTTCCTTTTTATGTGCAGCATGATCAAGAAAATTTGAATATCGCCATTTTCTAGTAGCCTGTGACTCAGAGGTAGTCAAACTTCCGGTCTCTCAACTGAGATCACTAATAACTGCATCTATCACAGTTACTCCATTTGAACCTGTGCTTCTGGAAGTAGTTTCCTAACTGGAAGCTCAACTCATTAACATATTATCTGGGCAGGCTGCTAAGAAACAGTTGAGAGCTGCTTTCTGAGCCTTTGATCCTGTAGTACAGGTAGAGTCCCTAAAACCAAGATTCAGCCTCTTATTTTGCAATCAAAGCCTGCCCTGGGGGCCACATATGTGTAATTGGGCCACCAGAACCACAGAGGACTTGCCATGTGTTTCTTACCTTGGGAATTTCTATCAGCAGAGTTCCACTAGGTGCTGTCTTTCCATTTAAGAGGTTGATAAGACCTGCACTGCTTCCATGACCCAAGTCACCACGTGCCTAAACAGGGCTTTCTCATGGCAGAGCAACCAGGTACCAGAGACCCTTGTTCCACTTTTCTTTAAGCTGCACCAAGGAAAGCACACTGGGCCCAGAATACAACTTTTCAACACATTGTCTTTATAGGACCTGGAGGAGTCATTTGTTAAATTATCCTACTGAATAATAACCTAGCATCTTGTTTGATAATGTGTGTCTTCCTCATGACACTTGAAGCTCATGAAGATAAAGTCCACATTTTTCTTTTTGTTCACTACAGTATACACAATGCCTTTAGCACAGTGCTTAGTGCATGGTAAGAAATTGATATTTATTTGTTGAAATACTTTAAAAAATTATAACATACATCTGTGTGAGTAGCTACTTAACTGTTATTATTCAGCTATAAACTCACTGGCTTGTTATGATTCTTGACGTCCGCCCATATAAAGAGAGCCAGATTACTGCTGTATAAAGTCAGCGGTATTTTTACTCTCAACAACTCAAAACTTATCTTCAGAACTTTCAAAATAATGGCTCTAGTATGAGGACATATTTAAAAATCAATTTCTCTATTTTACCCAGAGTTTCAAGCATTTCTTCTTTCTGAGATTGTTGTAGGCAAGTAGGGACCGGTGTTTGTTCGTTAGCCTCCTTAGTTTTGGACTTTGGATCTGCACGGTTTCAATCACCTAACCAGTTGTGACTTACGTCAGCTCTATCTCAGTTTGTACTCAGAGTCAGCTCCCCATGCCTGCAGCTTGCATGACCCAGCAACTCTTCGGAGCACCATGCTCACACAGGGTAGTGGTTTTATGTTCCTCTCTGAGTGGCCCCTGGCAGAAATGGAAACACTTATCACAACGTGGACAACAGATCTAGGATGCACACTCCATTCGGGAACAGATTTCTCCTTGTCTTGATTTCTACCCAGGTGGACACAGGCCTTCCAATCTGAGGATTATTATTTTGAGGATTTATTTGGCATCTGTGAAGTACTGACAGGGTCCCCTATACTGAATAAAACATAGTAGGCCACATGCTTCACTTTCCCACTGGGCTTAGCATGGAGGTAATTATGGTTCTGGGTTTTGTGCATGTTTGGAATTTAAAACTGTTGCTTTGTCAAGTGTGTTGATTTTATGGTCAGTCTCAAGAGTAAGTAGATTTCAAAAACACAGCCAGTTAAGAGGAGAGTTGGCTGACTGTTAGATAGAAGTATCTGGATAATAGTAGTATTCGTCCCACAAGATGGTTCTGAAAGAAGGGTTATAATTGACTTAAGCCATTTTTTGCTGCCTGTTCTTTTAAACATGTGGCTGGAAAGCCTCTTCTGGCCTCTTAGCTCAAACTCTCAAACATATTCTGTAACAGTCAGGCAGCCTCGTCCAACACAAAGAAAGTATTGTACTTCATCACTTGCCTAGGTTTTTCTACAAGATCAAAAGTGAAAGCTATTTCCATTTGAATTGGAAATAGTAAACATTCTCTTGATAGAACTTTTTAAGATTTCTCTGTGCTTCATAAGGAGGACAGAAAGAACAATTGGATTGTATCTCCTTAAAGTAGTAAAAATGGAATAAGACTTATTGTTTCTGAAAATGTCACAGGCTGATATCAAGGAGATCATCAAACTATTTAGTTGTATAAGGCACAGTACTCAGAGATGAAATAAGATTTAGGAGTACAGTTGAATCCTATAGACTGAGAGTTTTTGATACTTTCGACAAGGGTGTTTTATAAGGAAAGAATTTCTAAACCAACTAACTCATCAGGTAAAGACACTTACAGAGGGTATTTATGTGACTTAAGGGGAAGAAGTAACTATAATCTCTTAAATATGTTAGAAGTGTCATTTTCATAATAGTAATATGTAAAAGCCAAATATTCCTAAAAGGAATTTATTAGACAAGGTTTTATTATATAATTAGAATTTGTAACTAAACATATGTGACAGAAACCTTTCTTTTTCAAAATACTGTAACTGTATAATTATTTACACTAGAAGTTTGCATCTTATGTCTACCACACCCTCTCTGCCTCCATTTATAGGTCCCAGTAATGACCCCAGGCACAAAGCAGAAAAAGGTGAGGGCCATCTACCTGGTATAGTAGATTTTTTTTTCCATTACAGCAAGCCCAGAATATAACAATATGCCGCTGAGGAAAGGAGGGATGAGAAGGAATTGTAAGACTATGAAACTGTGTCATTCTGTTGTCTCTCAAATGAATGTCTCTCAGTTGTATATAGATTATATATCTGGAAAAGAGTCTTTGGACGTTGACTATTGCTACTGGAAGTAAGATTCTGGTGAGAGAGACAAAGGTCACAGTTATGGAGGTAAATACAAAGAGCTCAGGGTCCTGGGAACCCAGTCAGGTTATCAGAGGTCCTTGATGTGTTTCGCTGGCATAGGCAGAAAGGTGGGGGTGAGCAGAGCAGCTCCTGAAAAAGAATAGGAATGGGCTTTGAAAGAAGATAGTTCAGTGTTTGCAAAGAGAAGAATAAACAAGCACATTTGGAGGTGGGAGAAGCCACCACAGATTCCATGCCTGAACCTGTACCTTTGATCTCATCTTGGCACAGGAGCCACGTCAGTTCAGAGGAGGCCAAGGGCAAATGCTTGCAGGGTTATTTGCCTGAGTACCTTTAGTTTGGCACTGATAGGGTAGGAATCTCGGGGAAGTTGTACCCCCCACTAGAAGAGAGCAGCTCAATGCAGTCATTTCTTCCTGTTGTTCTGCAGAGGGAGATCTGTGGGCTAGAGATGGTGGGTAATACTCTGTACTATTCAGGACAGTGTTATAAACTGGACTTGTTGAAGCTATTCACCAGAAAGCCAGGTAGTGAAACATAGAACATATGTATCTGAGACTACAGTATACCCTTCTTTACGGCTAAGGACATGGGGAAGAGCCTCTCGGTGAGGACAGGCAAGATGTCCATCTTTGGTTAGTTTCATGAGCAGTCTGCTATGAATGCGTCTGTCTGTAGATACTTGTACCTGCTCTTCTTTATTCACGAAACTTTTAATAGTTGCTTTTGACAGTACATAATTTATGTTTTCCGCATCAAGATGGACCTTATTTTCCAGAAATTCTTCCTTTTTGCTTTATTTTTTTTTTTTCCTGAATTGTGAATTTCCTGGTCACTCCAAGGATGAAAGAAGTGGCCTGCAAGGGACAGAGAAATGTTCAGGCCTTTTTTAAGATTTCAGAGGTACATCTTTGAATGTTTCCCAGGGACCTGCTTTTTGTTGAGCAATATGAAAAAGATGTGAGGTGATGAAGTCTCAATCAAGAAGAGGAAGAGATGCAGCTTCCTCCTAAAATTTAATGTTATCATTAGTTGTGGTGACTGATTGGGAAGCCCTAATAGGCTTGAATGTCGATCAGGTTCCATATCCTGAATGTTACTGGAAATAGAGCAGGAAACCAGGCTTCCAGGGGATAGGAAGCACCCTAGAAGACTTCCTCTGATAATTCAGGGCCATGAAACCCACCCCCACTGAGGGTGCATGGTACCTGTTAGATCACGAGCCCCACCATAGCAGAGAGAGAGAGCCCTCAGGAATAATGAGATAGGCCCCAGCAGCCCCAGGACCTGCCCTGGCCTCAGGCTGGAGAGAATGACTGAGGTTGATACAGTAAATTTAAAGAGCACAATAAAGTGACCTGGGGGGTTTGTTAACTGAGGCTCCTCTTTTCCCTTGGAGTCTACTTTTTCACTTTTATTTATGAAGAGTTCTGGTAACTTCTGTCTGAATTTTCACTTCCAATATTATTTAAAAACAAAGGATCTTTTAATAAGAGCTTACCTCTTAAGTACTTGCCTGTGAAAGAATTAATGACTTAGATGGTCACTGTATTGAAAATAAAAATCTGACTCTCCATGTTAAGAACAGAACTGGAGAAATATGTATATACTGCAAAACAATCAAGGAATCCAGTCTCAGACCAATATACCCATGGCTTGTTTCAAATTCAAAGTGGAAACACAGTCTCAGAACTGGGAATTTTGTTTGAAAAAAAATGAGCAGTGGAAAGGCATTTAGTACAGGGGTAATTAAGGGCAGGGACTCTGAAAGCAGATGCAAAATTTAAATCATAGGATTGTCTTCAAGTTAGTTAGCCACGCTGTGGCTCAGCTGTTTTCTCTGTAAAATGAGAATAATAATGACATCTACCCACAAGGTTAAAAAAAAAGTTTGAGGTTTTTACTCTGAGTTCGAGTCCTACTCTAAGAGCCGAGATGTGACTGTAGATTCCTGCTCGTCATCTGTATGTAAAGGGTGAGAAAGTGTTAGTCTCTCAGTCCTGTCCGACTCTCTGACTCTTTATGACCCCATGGACTATAGCCTTCCAGGATCCTCTGTCCATGAATTCTCCAGGCAAAAATACCAGAATGGGTAGCCATTCCCTTCTCCAGGGGATCTTCCCAGGAATAGCACCCTGGTCTCTTGCATCACAGGCACATTCTTTACCATCCGAGCCATCAGAGAAGCTCATATGTAAAGGGAGAGAGGATAAAATAAAATACCAGCTTAAGGGACAGCAATGTGTATTCTACGCTACCGGTTATTTAAAAAGTGATGCAGTTCTCCATCTGGGTGGGGGTGGGGGGTTTGGGCTGGACAGTAAGGGTCCAATGTTTAGTCTTCATGAAAGCCTAGGTTGCCTGAGTTTTCCATCTGTCTTTTGGAGTGCTGTGCTGCTATTACTTAACGGAAAGGGTTTTGCCAAACCCAGATCATTTGGAAAATAAAGGCAAAGCTCCAGACAAATATTAAGGCATGAATTTCCAACTGGTTTTGAAAGGAGGAACTCCTTTTCACTTTTCATTTCTCAGAAAGCTTGGATAATGAAAGTATTTGATGGGAGCAGGGGGAGGGAGGTAGGGAGGTTGGTTAGTGGAAGGGGAGCTGGTGAGAGAAAAATTGTAATAGTGGAGTCCTTGGAATGGTGGGAAGGTAGGGATGGGTAAAGATTAAAAAAGAAAAGTTTGGAAGAGGCACCATACCGTCAACACTGGAAGTCTTCGTAACTTTTGCAGTAACGAGTTGGGAAATGAGAATTGGGAAGTGGCAGTCACTTAACTTGGAAAATGCCATTAAATTTCCATCTAGTGGATGGACAGATACTGCCAAGGTGCGCCAGATACTCCTAAGTCAGAAGACAAAGCTGTTCAGTTTTTATTTTCAGTCAAATCTAATTATTTGAGTAAATGAGAGTTGAGGAACTTTGGTAATAGGTAGAGGAACCTCATATCGATTTACCAGTGTGAGGTTTATTCACTTATCTTTAATTTGTTGTTTCAGTGTTGTATAATTAAAGTCTAAGAGTCTGTAAGTATGGTGAAATAGAGGTATGCAGGGTGTGCAAGCTGAAACGTTTATATGTTATTGTTGCATTTCATAGGTTTAGTTTATTTTAAATGTGGCAGAACAGCCCTCTGTATATTTATTTTCCAAAGGTGAGTCTTTTTGTGAAGCAGAGAATCCTTTTCTCATACTAGTGATGTTGGACTCCAATATTATGGCTTTTTAAGTTTCCTGAAATGACTTTCTAATAACTGTAAATAGCTGTAAAGTCTAAAATGACTCTCTCTGTATAATGGATTCATAATCTGAGGCAATGGATCAGTGGTAACCAAAAACAAAACAAAACAAAGCACAGGTCCCAAACCAGTAACACCATGGACCCTTTCTTTGGCACATACAGTATTATAAAGTTCCAAATTAGTTGTTAACTGATTTAAGACTTCACTGACAGGCTGTGCTCAACTTGTTTTGAAGGATCAAAGGCTCAGTTTGAGTGCATTCCTCAGAGGCAGCAAAGATTCCCAGTCTCCTTGACCCAGTTTACTTTATTTACATTTGCTTTATTGTTCATACTGCATATGCTGTGGTGGAATTTGAACCTGAGACATCTGATTTATACTTATCTTCATGATACTCACCAATGGAATATGTTTAAAAAGTTGAATTAACTAATCAACTCAGATGAATGACTAGTTTGAATAATAAGAATTTTGGTTTTGTTTTTATTTTTCCTCTCTCTCTCTTTGGTAGTAGTTAATGCATACTGGTAATCAGTTTAAATTGTTACTCTTAAGTTAATTTGGAAGATGCTTAAAATAGCCTAATCATTATCTAGAAATTAATCTTTAATCAGATGCCTTTTTAAAAAAGATATAACCTTTTATGCAATCTTAAAAGACTATATCCTTTAATAAAAAAGGTTCTAATTAGAGACATTGTCCTGCTGTTCATGGAACAAT
>SJYQ01003945.1:1096127-1112814 GCA_006410935.1 Redunca redunca
GGCTAAGGGATTATATAAATTTTCCAAAGATTATAGATACTAATGATAAAAATCTGATGCAGAAAGAAAAACTTTTAATAGTTCAATGGGAAAAAAAGAAAAACTATAGCAAGCAAATCATTCACAAGTTAAAACTAGAAAAGATACTTTAGAAAAGAATTTGCATTTACTTCCTTTTACAAATATGCTATTTTTCTGAATTCTCACTTAAAAAAATGGACTCTGATGCTGAGTTTACATATCCAAATATATATCATTTTTTTTCAGACAATCTTGTGTAAAAAACCCAAGAAATTCTTGTTCCCATTTTAGAGGTGCAGAAACTGAGTTTCAGATTTGTTTGAATCACTTGCTGGAGGTACCATAGCTAGTTAGCAATGCAACGAGCCACAGAACTCTTTATTCTGAGTTTCAGTCCAGAGCTCTTTCCACTGCATTACCCAGGCCCTCAATTTGCAGCAGAAGTTTTGCCAAAGTAACACAGAAATAAAAAGTCTAGTCCCAAAGGTGCTTCAGTGCTAAAATATGAGATGTGATTTAAATTAATTGTCACGTTCTGTGGTGAAGAAATGAAAATATTATTCAAGTTTAACCTTTGAGACAAATTCAAATAAACTCAGCCAAATACTTGGAGAAAATTCCCTATAACTGCTCCAGGGAAGGTGAATCAAATTTAGCCAAAACCATCAGCAATGTCCTACTACTGTTTCAAGTAGAAGCCACGCTGCTTTGGGTACTGCGTTGTTTGCCATTTCTTAGAATGCATTCTTGTAGCACCCTGCTACACAGTGCTGGTTTGTGGAGAAATTGCTGGGTTCTTTCTAGATATCTCCACTTTTTAATTGCTTGAGCAAATGAGTAAAAAACAAGTGATGCTGCAGTCAGACTAACAGACTCCTTGGATTTCCTGATTCTTATATTTTTTATGGATTGATTGATATAAGTGAATAGTGAACACAGAACTGGATTGCAGCCATTCTGCCTTCTAAGATCTTAAGACCTGTGTTGTCTAGTAGAGTGGGTAAGAGTTTATTCTCAGAATCAGACATTTCTAGGGTAAAAATATGGCTTTCCATTCTCCAGCTATGTGAAGAATTTGCTTAATCTCTTTAAGTTTCATTTGTTTATTTCAAAATATTTATTGATTTTATAACCAAGCCATGAAACATATTGGAGGTCAAAGATATGGCAGCATACAAAGAAAACAAAAATTTCTTTCCTCAAGGGGCTTCCATTTTAATGGCTCAATATCACTGAATGTTAAATGAGGATAATCATTTCTCTCTATTGGAGAATTCCTGGGATCTTATAAAATTAGCTCTGACCTAGAAATACACTATACACATGAGATGTTCTAATCTCTGCCTTAAAACAGGTTAAATAATGGGTTTTTAATGATCAGAAATTTCAATTCCAATGTATCCTCCTGTATAATTAAGCTGTGATCTTTCTGAAAATCAGTGGGAAAAACCCAAATAGAAGTCAGCAGGAAGTATATCAGCAAGGAAATATGTTAATTCACCATCTCTCTCTCTCTTAACTTTTTTATTTTGAAATTATTTTAGATTTCAGAAAAGTTTCAAAGATAGTATGAGAGGTTAGTATACCTTTCACCCAGATTCCCCTAGTGGTAATATCTTGCCTAGAAATCAATACTAATAATGTACATAAATTCAACTATAGGCATTATAGACCAATTAAAAAAAAAAAACAAAACTAATATCCTTCTCTTCTGGAATCCAGTCCAAAAATAGCACATTGCATTTAGTTGTCATGTTTCCTGAGTCTGTTAGTTCATCAGTCTTTCCTTGCCTCTTATGACCTGGTATATGTGAAGAGTACTGGTCAGATAGAATGTCCCTCAGATTGCTTCTGTTTGATATTTTTTCTCATGATTAGATTGAGGTTGTGCGTTTTGGCAAGTAGAGCAAAGAAGTGATGTAATCTTCTAAGTGTACCATATGAAGGGGCACAAGATGTTGACAGCTTTTACTACTGGTGACACAGCCATGATCACTTGATTAAGTGGGTGTCTGCCAGGTTTTGTCTTTGTAATTTATGACATCTTGGAAGAGATACTTTGAGAATTTTACCCACTAATTTTAGCATCCATTGGTAGCTTTTGCTTGCAGTGGTTTTCCATTAGTGATTACTCTGCCTCATCTCCTCTACATTTATTTTAACTATTCTTCTGTAATGAAGAACTGTCTCTTCTCTTTCATTTGTGTATTTATCCAATTATTATAAATTTATGAATTTTTGTTTTATGCTGTGGTTATAATCCAGTAATTTTTTTATTCAAATTGTTCTATTTTTGACCATTAGGAACTTTTTTGGCTTAACTCCTGTTCCTTTTGACATGTGTCCATCTAATTTTGAATACTTTACTTTCTGGCATCATATGCCTCTCTTGACTTCTAAGGGGAAGCAGTTGGGTACTTTGAGAGTGTAACTTTTATATTTTTTTAAATGCTAAAACAAGTAAATATTTATCCTATAAGACTTTATTCAGGACAGATTAATGCCAATGGATGTCTTTGCTTCACATTGTACCAAGCGCTTAACTGTTTTGAAACTAAACTAACCATATTAAAGAACCTGAGTTTTCCTGTATTCCTCACTTTACATAAGGGTGATTGTTTAAGCACATCAGTATACCACCATTTAAATAATTCCTGATCTCCATTTTCCTCCCTAAGTAAGAGCATCACAGTACCCCATATACAGTGATGTGTATTTTGGTTATAAAATGACTAGAATTGTATGCCCCTGATGTTGCTCACCAATACTCCTTAGTTCTGCTAGATCAAGGAGTGTGGGATCAACCTAAACAAAATGCTATTTCCAGAAATCTGTTAGGCGGACTTTTGTCTCTCATCTATTTTAAGAGAATGGGAAAAACACATCCACTCTTGTAGAAAAGAGACTTTAGAATAATTTGCTTGCAGTCTCTACCTTTTTCTAGTTTCAGCAAACTAGGGCCCATGGGCCAGATTGAGTCAGTTGTCTAGTTTTTTACAGTCCACAAGCTATTTGTTATAGTCTCAAATGGCTGAATTTTATAGTTATATGAATCTCTACATAACTTCCTCAGTTTTTTCCTCTGGACTCTCAAAGCCTACTATATATAGCCTCTTAAGAAAATCCTTCCTCTTTTCTAGAAGTCACTCTTCCTTACTTTGCACGTACTGTTCCCTCTGCCTAAAACACTTTTCTCTAGTTTGCCCTATTGACTGATACCTACTTGTCCTTTAAGTCTCAACTCCAGGATTCTTGTTCTGCAGTCTTTCCCTGACCTACCACAAAGAATCAGATATCTGTCTTCTGGCTGCTTACACTGTGGACATGTGGTACTATGTATATCTCTTCTCTGATTTACAGGTGTGCTGGAGCCATTTATGTACATCTCTTCCCAGTTCCATATTCAGTGATATCACACTGGTATCTTGAAATTGTCCTTTTGACCTCTTGAGAGCAGGACATTTAACTTTTCTAAGGCCCCACTGCTTATCACAATGGTTTTCTTTACTTTTTTTTTTTCTTTTCCATGACTCCGTCATCCAAGTCAGAACTACTTAACGATTGAGACTGGATTTTATTCATTTTTATATTCTATAGTGGCTTATATATAGTAGACAAAGGATGCTTTCTGAATTGATGAGAAACTGAGTGAATACTGTATCCATGGGGAAAAAGCCTTTTCTGTAATTATTTCTAAATCTGAAGAATAATATCAGTAAATTAACTTAGTGGCCTGGAACTAATGTAAATCAGAGATGTTCTCTTAAAGTAACCATATTTCAGATCCTCAAGAGAGAATGAAGAATTAGAAACGTAGTAAAATAAAAAGAGATTGAATAATAATAGAGTTTTCCAACTGAAGGCATTCCTGAAAATTATAAGTTCCAGAATGCTGGTGGCATCCTGGAATAAGCCTTCAAGGCTTTTGATTCATGACGCAGCCTTTTTCTGCTGCACTGGAAGCCTAGAGTTAGAGCACGTTTGTCAAAGGAAGCTCCATCTCTCCTAGTCTATATTTTCTCCATCTCTCCTTCCTTTCTTTAATTTAGGCTAGGGAAGAGGGCTGCTATAGAGAGTCTTCAGGGAAACTACATTCATTTCTTCCTGAAGTTATTGGTAGAAAATAGAAGATGAGTGGAGAAAGGGAATAAGAAAAATATGTCTTGGTCAATATTAAACATGGCAGGAGTATATTAACCTAGTTGTACTTGCTGGGACATTATAACTTCAAAAATCCCACTTTTTCTGACCAGTGTGATTTGACCAGTAAGGATTTGGTACAAAAATAACATGCATACCAAGATTCCTCCTATATCAGTCAGGGTGCTGGATTCCTTTACTTTGTCTCTATGGCTTCTAATTATGAAAAATAATTATTTTTCAAAGGACAGAATGATGCCCTACATATCTGAGTCAATCACTTTCCAGAACTCCTGGGATCCAGGTGACTCTTGAGTTCTCCTACTATGAACAAAAACTCAATTCTCTAATTATTTCCTCCTGTTTCTCTCAAATTAAGTTAAGAAAACATCTCATAGGTGTAATATAGTACATGTACTCTAAAAGTAAAGCAAAGTGAGGCATATAATTTATACCCTAAGTCAAAAAAGTCTCAATTATCTTTGATCACAGAGGAGAACCCTAAGGGAACAGGCTGTATTTCTACAAAGTAAAGTTTCCTGCAGTCAGTGGAGAAACTGAAACTGGAAATCACTGTTTCTCTGTCTAAACTCAATATCTGAATCTTTCAAAACTGTTTCCCAATTATTTTAATACATAGTTCTTTCTCACCCTATTGTAACAAAATTTGAAATTCTTGTTTTGTGGAATTTGAAATTCTTATTCTTTGAAAACAATAGATCTGTCAAATATGAATTTTTTTTTCAGTAACACACAATTTGTTTCTCAGAAAGGCATTTTCTTGTTACTCCCTCCATTGAGAATCATTGCAAATGATCAGTTGGTCTGTGGTGAGTAATCATTTTTCATTGACCTATTGCATTCAGAATAATAATGGTGAATATGTAGACTCTCTTTTTGTTTGCATGACTTACTCTATATTACAGAAAGCAACTGGAATATGAATTGTTCAGGGTTAAAGTACACTGCTTTTCAGTTTTTAAGTACAGAATCTTTTTTGCAGTCCCAATACCCATAAGTGCTACTAAAACTGTTTCATGAATTTAGTCCCCAGATCTTCAGGCAGTTCAATAGTCCAGGCTGTCTCAAAGTGAAAGACAGACAGTCCAAGCGATGGTGTTGCCAAGGCAAGAGGGTTGTGTTTGGCTTCTGACTTGAAGGACAGTCTAGCTACTGTGGAAAGCCTGGGAATTTGACTTCTGTTATAATTGGATCAGATCTTTCCAGCAGCTCCTTGAAGGGGATATTAGTTTCATATGGAACCTGCAGTTCTTCCAATTTGAGCCTTTGATCGTACAAATAAATGTTGAAACGCTGATGCTGATCCTGACATGCTAATAGAATTGGTGACTGGATTTGTATTCAAGCCTGTGAAAGACAAAGGAGTGGGCAAATAACTAAGTGGGCCATTTACTGAGGAGGCAATCGTGCTGGTCTAAAGATGATCAAAAGATTGTTTAAGGTTAAGATTTCTGGGAGATTTACTTTTATTACTAAACTAATAGCCACCTGTATTATCCTAAAATCTGAAGTTGCTACTGACCTGTGAACCATCAAGCTGCCTATTTCTTGAGGAAATGTTTTGTGGTGTTAGCAACCTTTTGGAGGTATCTGCGCCATTGCTATGCTTATTCACCATGTGGTTAAAGCTGATGCATCTGAAAAGTATGTGGAGTCCCCTTTCAAAATGTATTATATTTGATGACTATGCTACAGGATATAACCATCCACTCAGGATGTATTCAAAATTAGATATGACATCTAGCTCTTTTTAAATATACTTTTTAAAAATTATACTTTTAGGTTTATAGAAAAGTTGCAAAGATAGTAGTTTATATATACCCAGTTTCCCCTATTGTTAATGTCTTACATTAGTGAGATACATTTGTCTCAACTAATGAAACAATATTGTTGCATTATTACTAATTGAAGTCCTTTCTTCATTCAGGTTTTCTTAGATTTTGGCCAGTGTATTTTTTCTGGTTCAGGATACCATCCAGAATACCACATTATGTTTAGTTTTCTTGTCTTGTTAGACTCCTCTTGGCTCTAACTGCTTCTCAGACTTTCCTTGCTTTTTATGGCTGTAATGATTTTGAGGAGCAGTGGAATGATATTTTCTAGACTATCCCTGGATTTGTTTATCTGATGTCTCTTTTATGATTATACAGGCATTACGGATTTTAGGGAGGAAGCCTACATAGATAAACCTAACATATACTAACCAGATTGAGTAGTGTGCGTCACATTTCTTCATTGTGAAGTTACTTCTCTTTCTACCTTCTCACACTGTACTCTTTGGAAGGAAGGGTACATACAACCAACATTTCTTTGAGTGGGAGTATCTACATAAAGAATTTGGCACTTTTCTCTACAAGATATTTGTCCATTCTCTCTCATTTTTTTTTTATTCAATTACTTATTTTTATTACTATACACTCACAGATATTTATCACCAATGCAATGTTATTTTGTTGCTTAAGTCGTATCAGCTTTGGCAATTGGGAGTTCATTGAGTTGATTTTTATGTCTCTTTGACATACCTTCTCACCTTCCACCAACATTGTTTAGCCTTCATTGTTTTCTTGCACTGAAAGATCTCTGGCAGTCTGAGATCACTTAACTTTATCTTGTTTGTATATTCCCTGACACAGTTCTAGAATTAGCCATAGCTTGGGATTTAAACATCAAAATCAGACACTAGTCAACAATTCAAAAACCTGTGGCCATTCTTTAATCTTCACTACTCATTTCTGTAAACTGTGTTTGTAGTTAAAAGCTACTATTTGGTTGGTAACAGATTATTTTTCAAGGCAAATAACTTGATAGCTTTTAAAATCATAATTGAAGATGTACTAATCCTCCCTGTTAGTGTAACTTGGCTGATTCAGTAAAATATCATCTGACTGAATCACAACCTTAAGAAATCATCCCGGGTTGAAAAAGGAGAGTCAAATTACTGTATGGAATAATTCTGCATCCTGGCGCAAAAGACTAGCCATCTCGGAAAAGCAGAGATCCCAAATAATGAAGGAGCAGCTGGGAACTAAAACTGTACCTGGGCTATAATTTCAGGACCTGGAAAAAAAAGAAAAAGAGACAAAAAGACTCTGTTCAGCATTGTCAACTTATTTATTACCTGATTGAAAATATAAAATTAAAAGTGATATCTAGTATCTCACTTGGGAATATATTCTCAGAAGAATCCCACACAATTCTCAAGAAATATGGTACAGAGTTTTGTATGCTTTTAAAATTCAACTTAAAAGAAAAAAATAAATTTTTAAAAAATTATGTTCCACTACTATTTTCGGGTGGTGGTCAGGGTGGGGGATGTTGGGGAAGAAATTATAAATAGTAAATGCCTTTTAATTGTTGTTGTTCAGTCATCCAGTCATGTCCAACATGGACTGCAGCATGCCAGGCCCCCTGTCCCTCACCATCCCCTGGAGTTTGTCCAGGTTCATGTTCATTGCATCAGTGATGCCATCCAGCCATCTCATCCTCTGAAGCCCTCTTCTCCTTCTGCCCTCAATCTTTCCCAGCATCAGGGACTCTTCTGATGAGTCGTCTGTTCGCATCAGATGACCAAAATACTGGAGCTTCAGCTTCAGCATCAGTCCTTCCAGTGAAGATTCAGGGTTGATCCCTTAAGGTTGACTGGTTTGACCTTGCTGTCCAAGGGACTTTCTGGAGCCTTCCCTGGCACCACAGTTCACAGACATCAATTCTTTGGTGTTCTGCCTTCTTGGTGGTCCAGCTCTCCCAACTGTATGTGACCACTGGGAAGACCATCGACTTGACTGTACAGACCTTTGTTGGCACAGTAATGTCTCTGCTTTTAAACACACTGTGTAGGTTTGTAATTGCTTTCCTGCCAGGAAGCAATTGTCTTCTGATTTCATGGCTGCAGTCACTGTCTGAAGTGATTTTGGAGCCCAAGAAGAGGAAATCTGTCACTACTTCCACGTTTTTCCCATTTGATTTGCCATGCAATAATGGGGCTGGATGCCATGATCTTAGGTTTTTTTTTTTTTTTTTTAATGTTTAGTCTTAAGCAGGCTCTTTCACTCTACTCCTTCACCCTTATCAAGAGGCTCTTTAGTTCCTCTCCACTTTCTGCCATTAGAGTGGCATCATTCGCATATCTGAGGTTATTGATGTTTCTCCCGTGTATCCTTATTCCAGATTGTAACTCATCCAGCTCAGCATTTCTCATGATGTGCTCATTGTATAGGTTAAAAAAATCAGGGTGACAGCAGACACTCCTATCATACTCCTTTCTCCATCGTGAACCAATCAGTTGTTCTATACAGGGGTCTAAAACTGTTGCTTCTTGACCCACGTATGGGTTTTTCAGGAGACAGGTAAGATGGCCTGGTAGTCCCATCTGTTTAAGAGCTTTCCACAGTTTGTCATGATCCACAGATTCAGAGACTTTAGCGTAGCTGATGAAACAGAGATAGATGTTTTTCTAAAATTCCTTTGCTTTCTCTATAATTCAATGAATGCTGGCAATTTGATCTCTGGTTCTGCTTCCTTTTCTAAACTCAGCTTAGACATCTGGAAGTTTTTGGTTCACATAATGCTGAAACCTAGCATACAAGCTTTTAAGCATTTTAGCATGGGAGATGAGTGCAATTGTCTGATGGTTAGCATATTCATTGGTACTACCCTTCTTGGGAATTGGGATGAGGATTGACCTTTTCCCGTGGCCACTGCTGGGTCTTCCAGATTTGCTAACATAATAAATGCAAAACCCTTTTACTTGTCTTCAATGCAATCCTGTGGATTTATTTCCAGAACATTAGGTGCTAGTTATTAATTTCTGCTAGCAGTCATATGTTGGTGAATCATCTCTTGAAAACACATTTGTCATAGTCTACAAAAGGTATTTGATACTAGTTAAGGTTCTTTAGCTTTCCTCTTACTTTAACAGTTTTGTTTTAAAGGTCAATTTTCTTTATAATTTAGAATTTTGTTATGCTAGACTTTTTTTGTCATTATTGTAGCATTTCTTTTCATTTGGAGGGCTGAGTCAGTAGTATCATTATAAAAAGCTGTGTTTTTCCTGTTTTTCTTTTCAGTCAGTTCAGTCGTGTCTGACTTTTTGTGACCCCATGAATCACAACACGCCAGGCCTCCCTGTCCACCAACTCCCGGAGTTCACTCAGACTCACGTCCATCGAGTCAGTGATGCCACCCAGCCATCTCATCCTCTGTCATGCCCTTCTCCTCCAGCCCCCAATCCCTCCCAGCATCAGAGCCTTTTCAAATGAGTCAACTCTTCACATGAGGTGGCCAAAGTACTGGAGTTTCAGCTTTATCATCATTCCTTCCAAAGAAACCCCAGGGCTGATCTCCTTCAGAATGGACTGGTTGGATCTTCTTGAAGTCCAAGGGACTCTCAAGAGTCTTTTCCAACACCACAGTGCAAAAACTTCAATTCTTCGGCACTCAGCTTTCTTCACAATCCAACTCTCACATCCATACATGACCACTGGAAAAACCATAGCCTTGACTAGATGGACCTTTGTTGGTAAAGTAATGTCTCTGCTTTTCAACATGCTCTCTAGGTTGGTCATAAATTTTCTTCCAAGGAGTAAGCATCTTTTAATTTCATGGCTGCAATCACCATCTGCAGTGATTTTGGAGCCCCCCAAAATAAAGTCTGATACTGTTTCCAATGTTTCCCCATCTATGTCCCATGAAGTGATGGGACCAGATGCCATGAATTCGTTTTCTGAATGTTGAGCTTTAAGCCAGCTTTTTCACTCTCCTCTTTCACTTTCATCAAGAGGCTTTTGAGTTCCTCTTCACTTTCTGCCGTAAGGGTGGTGTTATCTGCATATCTGAGGTTATTGATATTTCTCCTGGCAATCTTGATTCCAGCTTGTGCTTCTTCCAGTCCAGCACTTCTCATGATGTACTCTGCATAGACGTTAAATAAGCAGGGTGACAATATACAGCCTTGACGTCCTCCTTTTCCTATTTGGAACCAGTCTGTTGTTCCATGTCCAGTTCTAACTGTTGCTTCCTGACCTGATTATAGGTTTCTCAAGAGACAGGTCAGGTGGTCTGGTATTCCCATCTCCTTCAGAATTTTCCATAGTGTATTGTGATCCACACAGTCAAAGGCGTTGGCATAGTCAATAAAGCAGAAATAGATGTTTTTCTGGATCTCTCTTGCTTTTCCCATGATCCAGTGGTTGTTGGCAATTTGATCTCTGGTTCCTCTGCCTTTTCTAAAACCAGCTTGAACCTCTGGAAGTTCACAGTTCACATATTGCTGAAGCCTGGATTGGAGAATTTTGAGCATGACTTTACTCGCATGTGAGATGAGTGCAATTGTGTGGTAGTCTGAGCATTCTTTGGCATTGCCTTTCTTTGGGATTGGAATGAAAATTGACCTTTTCTAGTCCTGTGGCCACTGCTGAGTTTTCCAAATTTGCTGGCATATTGAGTATAGCACTTTCACAGCATCATCTTTCAGGATTTGAAATATTATTTAAAGAATGATAAGGTGCTAGTGGTAAAGAACCCACCTGCCAGTGCAAGAGATATGAATTTGATCTCTGGGTCGGGAAGATCCCTTGGAGAAGGAAATGGCAACCTACTCCAGTATTCTTGCCTGGAAAAATCCATGGACAGAGGAGCCTGGTGGGCTACAGTCCATGGGGTTACAGAGTTGGATACAGCTGAATGAATGACCACACAAACCAACTAAGTCAATTATTTTTTGTTTTTTTTTTTCCCAAAAACTCTATTCCTTTTCATCGGTTGTTTAAAATAAGTTTATTTTTCATTATGGTTGTGTGTATTTTAAATTCTGATTTTCTCTCATGCAATATAACAACATGAGCCTAAAGATAACACTTTATTTTTTGAAAATGTTTTAGAGCATTTTGAAGAATACAAGAATTGTCCAGCTAGAGACCATTCATGAATAGTGTCATAAATCTACTGATATAATTCATTTCCCATTTATTTATCCTTCCATCTTTCTACCCATCTATTCCTCTATCTACTAGTTGTTTCTTAATAATACTGTGTAAAACAATATACTAATGGGGTTTGAAGTAATACAGTTGTTTTTACAGTTCTTATGTGAACAGAATGAGAAGATTACTTTCTAGTAGAAGTCTGCATAAAAATTTTTACAGAAAGTAGAAGATAGTATGTACCAAACTAGTGATGCAAAATATACAGACAGGCCAACAAAAATGGAGCTTTCCTTGAGATCAGAGCAATCTTATCAGGTAAGACATAAAAATCTAAAACATTTGAACGGGTCCTTAAAGGTTGGGTTGGATTTTAAAAAGGTGAGAAGGAAGAATGGATTCAGGAATGAATGCATTCACTCATTCATTTATTTGGAAAGTGCCTAATAAATATGTGAATATAGGATAAGAGCATTATTTGAAGAACAGCTGATGATCCAGATTTTATGAAGACTCATATTCTCAGTAAAGTGAAATATGTGGCTAGAATTAGAAGTTGAGGACTGGTAATATAAGAACATGAATGCAAGTGTCAATATAATTCTGAGCATTAATTGGTATATATTTGCTGATTTGAGCAAGAGATGACAGTAAATCCTACATTTTAAAGAAGANGGACTGGTAATATAAGAACATGAATGCAAATGTCAATATAATTCTGAGCATTAATTGGTATATATTTGCTGATTTGAGCAAGAGATGACAGTAAATCCTACATTTTAAAGAAGAATGAGGGAGTGGTTAATATGGGGGGTTGGTTTATGAATATATAACAGCTGATTTAGAAAATGAATTAGTTTTACTAACAAGAGATAAAAGATTCTTTACAGTTTGCTAGAGAACAATGTATTTCTATTAGTTCAGTTTTATTCACTATTAGCCATACAATGGGAGGAGAAAAAATGTTAAATGAAAGTGACCCAGACTTGGAAAGTAACTTGTTAGTCATAGAAAAAGATAAAGGCATCAGCTAGGGAAATTCAATGAGATGATTATGGAAATAAAAAAGTGGGTGGGTTCAAGGAACTTACAATTTTAATGAGGTTAACTTTGAGAGAGAGGGAGAGAAATAGAGAGATATGTATACATGTGGTAGTATGTAAATGCTATACTGTGTTGGCTAATTTTATGTGTCAACTTGACTAGCTGAGGGTTCCAGAGATTTGGTCAAATGCTAGTCTTGATGTTACTGAGGAGGTGTTTTGTTCAGTGTGATTAACGTGTAAGTCAGTAAACTTTCAGTGAAAGCACATTGTCCTACATATTGTATATGGGATTCATCAGATCAGCTGAAGGCCTTAAACAAAATAGCTGAGGCTTCCTGAGGAAGAATGAATTCTACCTCCAGACTGCATTCAGACTTGAGCTGCAACTTCTGTTCTTCCCTGGGTCATCAGTCTGCTAACTTGCATTGTAGCTTTCATACTTGCCAGCCTCACTATTTTGAGGACCAAGTTCTTAATATAAATCTCTCTCTTTCTCTGTTTCTGTCTCTCCTGTCGGTGTGTCTTAAACATACAGGCATGTACACTTAAGTGTGTGTGTGTGTGTGTGTGTGTGTATATATATATATATATATGCTCAGTCACTCATCGTGTCTGACTTTCTGACTCTTATAGCCAGCCAGGCTCCATAGAAATTTCCAGGCAAGAATACTGGAGTGGGTTGCCATTTCCTAGTCTAAGATACACACACACACACACACACACACACACACACACACACACACACACACAGAAACACACATAAATACATAGTTTAGTCATTCGGTCATGTCTGAATCTTTGTGAGCACATGGACTGCAGCATACCAGGTTTCCCTATCCTTCATTATCTCTCAGTTCACCCAAGTTCATATCCATTGAGTCAATGATGCCATCCAACCATCTCATCCTCTGTCGCTCCCTTCTCCTCCTGCCCTCAATTTTTTCCAGCAGCAGGGTCTTCTCCAATGAGTTGGCTCTTTGCATCAGGTGGCCAAAGTATTGGAGATTCCTTCAGGTTCATCACCAATTCTTTCAATGAATATTCAGGGTTGATTTCCTTTAGGATTGACTGATTTGATCCCCTTGCTGTCCAAGAGACTCTCAAGACTCTTTTCCAGCATAACAATTTGGAAGCATCAATACTATAGCCACTCAGCCTTATTTATGGTCAACTCTCATATCTTTTGGTGGAAAAACCATAGGTTTGACTATATGAACCTTTTTTGGCAAAGTAGTATCTCTGCTTTTTAATATGCTGTCTAGGTTTGTCATAGCTTTTCTTCCAAGGAGCAAGCATCTTTTAATTTCATGGCTGCAGTCATCATCTCCAGTGATTTTGGAGCCCAAGAAAATAAAGTCTGTCACTGTTTCCATGGTTTCCCCATCTATTTGCCATGAAGTGATGGGACTGAATGCCATTATTTTCATTTTTTGAATGTTGAGTTTTAAGCCAACTGTTTCACTTTCCTCTTTCACTTTCATCAAGAGGCTGTTTAGTTTCTCCTCACTTTCTGCCATAGGGTGGTGTCATCTGCATATCGAGGTTGATATTTCTTGTGGCATTCTTGATTCCAGCTTGTGCTTCATCCAGCCCACATTCCACATGATGTAGTCTGTATATAAGTTAAATAAGCAAGGTGACAATATACAGCCTTGATGTACTCCTTTCGCAATTTTGAACCAGCCTGTTGTTCTGTGTCTGGTTCTAACTGCTGCTTTTTGACCTGCACACAGGTTTCTCAGGAGACATGTAAGGTGGTCTGGTACTCATCTCTTAAGAAATTTTCCACAGTTTTTTGTGATCCACACAGTTAAGGGCATTAGCATAATCAGTGACGCAGAAGTAGACATTTTTTCTGAAACTCTCTTGCTTTTTCTATGATTCAACAGATGTTGGCAATTTGATCTCTTGTTCCTCTGCCTTTTCTAAACCCAACTTATACATCTGGAATTTCTTAGTTCACATACTATTGAAGCCTAGCTTGAAGGATTTTGAACATAATCTTGCTAGCGCATGAAATGAGCACAACTGTGCAGTAGTTTGAGCATTCTTTGGCATTGCCCTTCTTTGGGATTGAATGAAAACTGACCTTTTCCAGTCCTGTGGCCATTGCTGTTTTCCAAATTTGCTGGCATATTGAGTTCAGCACTTTCACAGCATCATCTTTTAGGATTTGCAATAGCTCAGTTGGAATTCCATCACCTCTACTAGCTTTGTTTGTAGCAATACTTCCTAAGGCCCACTTGACTTCACACTCCAGGATGTCTGGCTCTAAGTGAGTGATCACACCATCATGGTCATCCAGGTCATTAAGACCTTTACTGAATAGTTCCTCTTTGTATTCTTCCCCCTTCTTCTTAATATCATTGGCGTCTGTTAGGTCCATACCATTTCCATCTTTTATTGTGCCTATCTTTGCATGAAATGTTCCCTTGGTATTTCTGATTTTCTTGAATTGATCTCTAGTCTTTCCTATTCTGACATGTGCAAGTGCATGCATATATATATATATATATATATATATATATATATACACATATACACACCATCACCCCAAAAACATTCTGTCATGAGAGATTGCAATTAATCCCTGTTCTGACTCTGGTTCCAGGCAACAGTTAATCTAATTTCTGTCCCTATAGCTTTACCTTTTCTAAACATATTATGTAAGCACAGTCATTAATGTCTGCTATATATAGTTTTTGTTTTTTTTTTACCTAGAATTACAATTTTATATTTGCCATGTCTTTTCTAATTTGTTTGTTTCTATCATTGAATAACATCTCATTGTATGGATATATTTTTTACTCATTTATCAACATTTGGCTTATGTCATTATTTTGAGCAATGCTCCTGTAAACATTTAAATGCAAGTCTTGGTGTAAAGCTAGGTTGTAATTTGGAAGGGTATACTGAANTATCAACATTTGGCTTATGTCATTATTTTGAGTAATGCTCCTGTAAACATTTAAATGCAAGTCTTGGTGTAAAGCTAGGTTGTAATTTGGAAGGGTATACTGAAAAATTGAATTGCTTGATCACAGGATAGGGATATTTTATATGAAATTGAGTTGTTTTGCATAGTTGCTATCAATTTTTGAATTTCATCAACAATTTATAACAATCCCAGAAGCTCCATATCCTTTTATTTTTTTGGTGTGATATTATTATTATTATTATTTTTTACTTTACAATACTGTATTGGTTTTGCCATACATTGACATGAATCCACCACAGATGTACATGAGTTCCCAATCCTGAACCCCCCCTCCCACCACCCTCCCCATATCATCTCTCTGGGTCATCCCAGTACACCAGCCGCAAGCATCCTATATCCTGCATCAAACCTAGACTAGCAATTCATTTCTTATATGATAGTATACATGTTTCAATGCCATTCTCCCACATCATCCTACCCGCTCCCTCTCCCACAGAGTCCAAAATCTGTTCTTTACATCTGTGTCTCTTTTGCTGTCTCGCATACAGGGTTATCATTACCATCTTTCTAAATTCCATATATATGCATTAGTATACTTTATTGGTGTTTTTCTTTCTGGCTTACTTCACTCTGTATAATAGGCTCCAGTTTCATCCACCTCATTAGAACTGACTCAAATGTATTCTTTTTAATGGCTGAGTAATACTCCATTGTGTATATGTACCACTGCTTTCTTATCCATTCATCTGCTGATGGACCTCTAGGTTGTTTCCATGTTCTGGCTATTATAAACAGTGCTGCGATGAACATTGGGGTACACGTGTCTCTTTCAATTCTGGTTTCCTTGGTGTGTATGCCCAGCAGTGGGATTGCTGGGTCATAAGGCAGTTCTATTTGCAGTTTTTTAAGGAATCTCCACACTCTTCACCATAGTGGCTATACTAGTTTGCATTCCCACCAACAGTTTAAGAGGGTTCCCTTTTCTCCACGCCCTCTCCAGCATTTATTGCTTGTAGACTTGGATCGCAGCCATTCTGACTGATGTGAAATTGTACCTCATTGTGGTCTTGATTTGCATTTCTCTGATAATGAGTGATATTGAGCATCTTTTCATGTGTTTGTTAGCCATCCGTATGTCTTCTTTGGAGAAATGTCTGTTTAGTTCTTTGGCCCATTTTTTGATTGGGTCATTTATTTTTCTGGAATTGAGCTGTATAAGTTGCTTGTATATTTTTGAGATTAGTTGTTTGTCAGTTGCTTCATTTGCTATTATTTTCTCCCAATCAGAAGGCTGTCTTTTCACCTTGCTTATATTTTCCTTTGTTGTGCATAAGCTTTTAATTTTAATTAGGTCCCATTTGTTTATTTTTGCTTTTATTTCCAGTATCCTGGGAGGTGAATCATAGAGGATCCTGCTGTGATTTATGTTGGAGAGTGTTTTGCCTATGTTTTCCTCTAGGAGTTTTATAGTTTCTGGTCTTAACGTTTAGATCTTTAATCCATTTTGAGTTTATTTTTGTGTGTGGTGTTAGAAAGTGTTCTAGTTTCATTCTTTTACAAGTGGTTGACCAGTTTCCCTAGCACCACTTGTTAAAGAGATT
>SJYQ01003945.1:1113259-1129896 GCA_006410935.1 Redunca redunca
AATGTGGTGAATTACTTTGATTGATTTGCAGATATTGAAGAATCCTTGCATCCCTGGGATAAAGCCCACTTGGTCATGGTGTATGATCTTTTTAATGTGTTGCTGGATTCTGATTGCTAGAATTTTGTTAAGGATTTTTGCATCTATGTTCATCAGTGATATTGGCCTGTAGTTTTCTTTCCTTGTGGCATCTTTGCCAGGTTTTGGTATTAGGGTGATGGTGGCCTCATAGAATGATTTTGGAAATTACCTTCCTCTGCAATTTTCTGGAAGAGTTTGAGTAGGATAGGTGTTAGCTCTGCTCGAACTTTTTGGTAGAATTCAGTTGTGAAGCCGTCTGGACCTGGGCTTTTGTTTGCTGGAAGATTTCTGATTACAGTTTCAATTTCCATGCTTGTGATGGGTCTGTTAAGATTTTCTATTTCTTCCTGATTCAGTTTTGGAAAGTTGTACTTTTCTAAGAAGTACCAATACTTGGTTTGTCAGGCTTTAAAAAAACTAAGCCATTTGGATAAATATACAGAAATATCTCATCTTGGAAATGGTTTGTATTTGCTAATGGCTCGTGGTGCTCAGCACTTTTTCATGTATTTGTACATTCTTTGGGGAAGTATCTATAAAATATATTCCCAACGTTTTAATGGATTTTCAGTTTCTTATTTAGTTATATGATTTCTTTATATATCCTGATAGAAGTCTGTCATCAGATATGTGTTTCTAAATATTTTATCCCAATATGGGATTTGTATTTTCATTTTCTTCAGTGTCTTTGAAGAACAGAAAATTTATTTTGATTAATTCCAGTTTATCATTTTTTGTTTTATTAATTGCATCTTTTTTTTGGGTGGGGGAGGTCCTGAGAAATATTTGTCTAGTCAAATTAAAAAAGATTTTCTCTTGTTTTCTTCTGGAAATTGTTTGTTTAAGCTTTTATCTTAGATCTATGGTCCCTTTCAAGTTAATCTTTGTGTGTCATGTGAGCTAATGATAAATGACTATTTATCTGCATATGGGGATCCAAATGTTCCATCACCTTTATGCAGAAAGGATTCTTGTAGAATTACCTTGGCACTTTGTATAGAAATGATATTCTTTTTTATGTTTGATAGGATTCTACATATAAGTGTTCTGGGCATTGACTTTCCTTTGTGAAAGTATTTATAATGACTAATTCAGCTTCTTATTGTCATAGAGCTTTCCTCTGTTCTATTTCTATTTGAATAAGTTTGTTTTTGTGTGTCTGTGTGTTTTAGAATTTTTTTCCATTTCATATAAGTTGTCAAATTTGTTCACTTGAATTTGCTTATAACAGCTCCTTTATTTTTTATTTATTTTTTTTAATTTTTATTCTAACTTCAGTTCACTTTACATTACTGTATTGGTTTTGCCAAACATTGACATTAATTCCCACGAGTGTACATGCGTTCCCAAACATGAGTCCCCTCCCATCTCCCACCCCATACCATCTCTCTGGGTCCTCTCCTTGCACCAGTCCCAAGCATCCTGCATCCTGTATCGGACATCAACTGGCGATTGAAACATGTATACTATCATGTAAGAAACGAATAACAGCTCCTTTAAATCCATTTAATTTTTTTAGGATATTTAGTAATGTCCATTCTTTCATAACTGAAAAACCAAATTGATAATTTGCATCAGTTGTGTATACATCTGTAAATAAATATTTGTTGTGATAGATAATATGTTAACCCGCAAAGTAAAACAATAAATTTTAAAAGATTGAAATCATCCAGAGTATATTTTTGGTATATATACACATGAAAAGAATGAGTATTCTGGTATTGTTTCAAAGTGTTCTATATATGGCTGTTAGAAGTATTGATCTCTCCAACTATAATTGTCAGTTGTTTACTTATTCTTTCAATTTAATTGTGTACTTCTTTCAAAATGCTTCACGCATTTTGGGCCTCTATTGTTAGACACATATGTGTTTTTAAAGTATATTAATTAATTGATTTAGACTTCACTGGGTCTTAGTTGTAGCATGTGGGATCTTTAGTTGTAGCATGTGGGATCTTTAACTGTGGCATGAAAACTCTCAGTTGCAGCATGAGAATTCTCACTTGCAGCATGAGAACTCATATCGTGGCATGCGGGAGCTAGTTCCTTGACTAGAGATTGAACCTGCATGCCCTACATTGGGAGCATGAAGTATTAGCCACTGGACTACCAGGGAAGTTTCAACACATACATATTTTTAACTGTTATACTTTCTAGCTATATTGACACTTAATAAGTATAAAATGTCCCTTGTTGTTTCTAATAATATTTCTTCCTATTAGTTAAACCTTAAAACCCCTTTAATCTAATAGTGATACAGCCACTCTAGCTAAGCTATGGTTATTGGCTTGAAATCATATTTCCCATCATTTTCCTATCAATTTGCCACTTTGAACTTCAAGAGCATATCTTGTAGAACATATATAGTTACATGCTGTTTTTTTTCAGTACTCTAAAACTCTCTACTTTTCCTGGAAATGTTTATTCCATTTACATATTTTAATTAATTTATTTTTTAATTGAAGGATAATTGCTTTACAGAATTTTGTTGTTTTCTGTCAAACCTCAACATGAATCAGCCATAGGTATATATATATATCACCTCCCTCCCATCTCCCTCTGCATCACACCCCTCTGTGTTGATACAGAGCCCCTGTTTGAGTTTCCTGAGCCATATAGCAAATTCCTTTTGGCTATCTATTTTACATATGGTAATGTAAGTTTCCATGTTACTCTTTCCATACATCTCACCCTCTCCTCCCCTCTCCCCATGTCCACAAGTCTGTTCTCTATTTCTGATTCTCCATTGCAGCCCTATAAGTAAATTTTTCAGGACCATTTTTCTAGAGTCCATATATGTGCATTAGAATGTGATATTTATCTTTCTCTTTCTGACTTACTTCACTCTGTTTAATAGGTTCTAGGTTTATCCACCTCATTAGAACTGACTCAAAGGTGTTCTTTTTATGGCTGAGTAGTATTCCATTGTGTATATGTACCACAACTTCTTTATCCATTCATCTGTCAGTGGACATCTAGGTTGCTTCCATGTTCTAACTATTGTAAATAGTGCTGCAGTGAACATTGGGATACATGTCTTTTTCAATTTTGGTTTCCTCAGGGTATATGCCTAGAAGTGGGATTGCTGGGTATATGGTGGTTTTATTCCTAGTTTTAAAAGAATCTCCATTCTGTCTTCCATAGTGGCTATATCAATGTACATTCCCACCAACAGTGCAAGAGTGTTCCCTTTTCTCCACACCCTCTCCAGCATTTATTGTTTGGAGACCTTTTGATGATGGCCTTTCTGACTGGTACATCATGGTAGTTTTGATGTGCATTTCTCTAATAATGAACGATGTTGAGCATCTTTTTATGTGTCTGTTAGCTATCTGTATGTCTTCTTTGAAGAAATGTCTGTTTAGGTCTTCAAGTCATCAAGACATCTACAGTCAAGACAGTACAGTACTGACACAAAAAACAGAAATTTAGACCAATGGAACAGATAGAAGGCCCAGAAATAAACCTGTGCACCTATGGGTGCCTTCTTTTTGACAAAGGAGGCAAGAATATACAATGGGATAAAGACAGCCTCTTCAATAAACGGTGCTGGGAAAACTGGACAGCTACATATAAAAGAATGAAATTAGAACACTTCCTGACACCATACACAAAGATAAACTCAAAATGGATTAAAGACCTAAATGTAAGACCAGAAACTATAAAACTCTTAGAGGAAAACACAGACAGAAAACTCAGTGATATAAATCAAAGGAAGATCCACTATGACCCACCTCCTAGGGTAATGGAAATAAAAACAAAAGTAAACAAGTGAGACCGGATTAAACTTAAAAGCTTTTGCACAGCAAAGGAAACTCTAAGCAAGATGAAAAGACAATCCTCAAAATGGGAGAAAATAATAAATGCAACAACTGACAAAGGATTAATTTCCAAAATATACAAGCAACTCATAAAACTCAATACCAGAAAAACAAACAACCCGATCAAAAAGTGGGAAAAGACCATCCCATTTGTATTCAATGGAAATATCAATAAGATTGAGTTTATGTCAGAAATGTTATGTTATTCTCTTTGTTTCCCTTTTCTTGTTTTTTGTCTGTTCATCCTCTGCTCCTTTCTTTTATGGTCTAAAAAACAAAAACATTTATAGGTTGCCATTTTAGCTTTAACTACTGTGTTGCTTTGAGGAGGAATGTATTCATAACTGTGTGTGTGTGTGTGTGTGTGTGTGTGTGTGTATGTTTGTTTGTTCCAGGTGTTTTAATATTCATCTTTAACGTAACACAATTCCACAATCTTATTCGGTTACTACTGGCCCATAGCTGATACAAAATAGCATCTTTGTCTCTATACAGTTTAATTTCTTCCCTACTCATTTTGTGTTATTATTGTACTATATATTTCATGTGTATATCTTAAAAACTCAACAATTAAGTGATAATATTTTTTCTTTCAATTATTAAGTTTTTAAGGGAAGAAAATGAAAAATATGCACATACATCCACACATACAGTCTTTTGCTTATTCATGCATTTATCATTTAGTTGACTTTGCACTTCTTTCTGTGTTTAGAGTTACCATTTGATATAACTTCCTTTCAATTTGAAGGGATTGCTTTGGTATTTTTTGCGGAGCATTTTTTATTGACTTGTTTTTTTTCCTTCAACACTTGTAATGTCACTATCTTCTGACCTCCATTGTTTTTTTCACTATAATATGTCTAGGTGTATTTTTTTTTCCTGTTATCCTACTTGGGATTTGTTGAACTTCTTGGATCTGTTAGTATTTTTTTTAAAACCAGATTTGTTAATTTGGGGGCCATTATTTTTTCCAACTAATTTTTATTCTCCTTTCTTTCTCAACCTCCCTTCTTGGAATACCAATTACACATGTTTTAGAAAGACTACTTTGTCCCACAGATCTCTGAAGCATTGCTCATTTTCTAAACCTTTTCCTATACTATTGCTTATAATAATTTTCTGTAGCCTACTTTCAGATTCACTGATTCTTCCTTCTCTTATTTAAAATCTTTTTGAGCTCATTGAGTAAATTTTCCATTAATTTATTGTACTTTTCAGCACTAAATTTTCCATTATCTTATTTTTTATATTTCCATTTCTTAAGATTTTCCATTTTGTTCATTCATTGATAACATATATTATTTTAATATTTTGAATATGTTTTTAGATTCTATGAACACTTTTATAATTCCTTTCTTTGAAGTTATTTTCTCTACTAAATTCAGTATTATGCCCACTCAAAGTCAATTAAAATGACTTTTAATATTTTCTCCAGTATGAGTCATACCATGCCCTTATTTACATGTCTTGCAATTTTGCTTGCAAATTGGCATTATAAAAAATATGTGGTAGTTATTAGATCCTATTTTATTATTCTGAACGTTATTAGGCTTTATAAACAATAAATAGACTTCATTTTTAGTGCTGTTTCAGATTTATAGAAAAATTGAATGGAAAGTACAAAGAATTCCATACACCCAACCCCAGTTCCTCACAACGCTCCCCTACCCACAGTTCCCCACCACTGACATCTTGCATTAGTGTAGTCCTTTGGTTATAATTAACAGCAAATACTGACATGCTATTATTAGCTGAAGTCCATAGTTTACATTAAGATCTCTCATTGTGTTGTAAATGTGTTAGAGTTAGGCTATGGAGTTTGAAAACTGCATAATAACATATTTGCCATTAGAGTTTTACATAGGCCCATTTAACCCCCCTGAAACTCACTTGTGTTCTACCCGTCCATCCCTATCCTCTCTCCCTAGGGACTACTGATTCTCACTTATTTAAAAAGATACATAAAACTTTTTTTTTCAAGACAGTAAAAACAGTTTATGTCACTTTGACTTTTCCAAAATGTGATTTAATTAAAATCATATAGCATGTAACATTTTTAGACTGTCTTCTTTCATTCGGCAGTATACCATTGAAATTCCTATGTATCTTTTCATAGTTTGATAGATCATTTCTTTTTATTGATAAGTAAAATTCCATTTGTGAATGCACTGCAGTCTGTTTCATTGGTTGTAGAATATCTTGGTTGCTTTCAGTTTTGGGTCACAATGAAAAAAACTGTTATAAACATTCATGTACAAGTGTTTGTGTGGATAAACATTTTCAATTCAACTGTGTAAATATCTGAGAACACAATTGTTGGATGATATGGCAAGGCTATGTTTAGCTTTGTAAGAAACTGCCGAACTGTCTTGCAAAAGTAGTTGTACCATGACACATTCCCACCAGCAGTGAATGAGAATCCTGTTGCTCAGCATCCTCACTAGCATTTGGAGTTATCAGTGTTTTGGATTTTAACCATTGCAACCGATATAAGAAAGCTGAGTGCCGAAGAATTGATGCTTTTGAACTGTGGTGTTGGAGAAGACTCTTTGAGAGTCCCTTGGGCTGCAAGGAGATCCATCCAGTCCATTCTGAAGATCAGCCCTGCGTGTTCTTTGGAAGTAATGATGCTAAAGCTGAAACTCCAGTACTTTGGCCACCTCATGCGAGGAGCTGACTCACTGATGATGGATGTGAGTTTGAATAAACTCCAGGAGTTGGTGATGGACAGGGAGGCCTGGCGTGCTGCAGTTCATGGGGTCGCAAAGAGTCAGACATGACTGAGCAACTGAACTGAAATGAACAGATATATACTAGTATCTCACTGTCATTAAAATTTACAGGTTTTTAATGACATGACAAGGAACATGTTTTCATAGACTTATGTGCATTATTTTTTGCTAAAGTGTCTGATATTTTGCTGACTTTTAATGGATTAGTTGTTTAAATTATTGATTTTTAAGACTTTTTGTTGACTATGATGGCTATTCAATTTCTTCTAAGGGATTCTTGGCCACAGTAGTAGATATAATAGTCATCTGAGTTAAATTCACCCATTCCAGTCCATTTTAGTTCACTGATTCCTAAAATGTCTATGTTCATTCTTGCCATCTCCTGTTTGATCACTTCCAATTTGCCTTGATTCATGGAGCTAACATTCCAGATTCCTATGCAATATTGTTCTTTGCAGCATCAGACTTTACTTCCATCACCAGTCACATCCACAACTGAGTATTGTTTTTGCTTTGGCTCTGTCTCTTCATTCTTTCTGGAGTTAGTTCTCCACTGATCTCCAGAAGCATATTGGGCACCTACTGACCTGGGGAGTTCATCTTTCATTGTCCTATCTTTTTGCCTTTTCATACTGTTCATGGAGTTTTCAAGGCAAGAATACTGAAGTGGTTTGCCATTCGCTTCTCCAGTGGACCACATTTTTTCAGAACAGTCTATCATGACCCATCCATCTTGGGTGGCCCTACACAGCATGATTCATAGTTTCATTGAGTTAGACAAAGCTGTGGTCCATGTGATCAGTTTGGTCGGTTTTCTGTGATTGTGGTTTTCATTCTGTCTGTCCTCTGATGGATAAGTGTAAGAGGCTTATGGAAGCTTCCTGATGGGAGAGACTGACTGAAGGGGAAACTGGGTCTTGTTCTAATGCGTGGGGCCATGTTCAGTAAATCTTTAATTCAATTTTCTGTTGGTGGGCAAGGCTCTGTTTTCCTCCCTGTTGTTTGACCTGAGGCCAAACTATGGTAGAGGTAATGAAGACAATGGCAACCTCTTTCAGAAGGTTCCATGCACACACTGCTGCACTCAGTGTCCCCGACCCTGCAGCAGGGCACCTCTGCCAGAGACTCCTGGACATTCACAGGTGAGTATGGGTCAGTCTCTTCTGGGGTCATTTCTCCTTTCTTCTGGGTCCAGGTGTGCACAAGGATTTGTTTGTGCTCTCCAAGAGTCTGTTTCCCCAGTCCTGTGTAAGTTCTGGCAGCTCTATGGTGGGGCTAATGGTGACCTCCTCCAAGAGGGCTTATCCCATACCCAGGTCTACTGCACCCAGAACCCCTGCCCCTGTGGCAGGCCACTGCTGACCCATACTTCCACAGGAGACACACAGTTCTGGCTCAGTCTCTATGAGATCGCTGGGTCCTGGTGTGCACAAGGTTTGTTTGAGCCCTCTGAGCATCTCTGGCAGGTATGGAGTTTGATTCTAAACATAATTTTGCCCCTCTTACCATCTTTCTGGGGCTTCTCCTTTGCCCCTGGACATGGACTATCTTTTTGCTTGGATCCAACATTTTCCTGTAGACAGCTGTTCAGCCCTGAGTTGTAATTTTGGAGTTCTCACAGGAGAAGATGAGCTCACATCCTTCTACTCCACCATCTGGTCATGGGTGAATGAATGGGTGAATTTAACTCAGATGACCATTATATCTACTACTGTGGGCAAGAATCCATTAGAAGAAATGGAGTAGCCATCACAGTCAACAAAAGAGACTGAAGCAGTACTTGGATGCAATCTCAAAAACAACAAAATGATCTCTTCATTACCAAGGCAAACCATTCAATATCACAGTAATCCAAGTCTATGCCCCAATCAGTAATGGTAAAGAAGCTGAAGTTAAACGGTTCTATGAAGACCTAAAAGACCTTCTAGAGTTAAAACACACACACACACACACACACACACAAATGTCCTTTTCATTATAGGGGACTGGAATGCAAAAGTAGGAAGTCAAGAGACACCTGGAGTAACAGGAAGATTTGGCCTGGAAGTACAAAGCAAAGCAGGCCAAGGCTAACAGAGTTTTGCCTGATTGCTTGATGTCTACCCACAGATATTATTGAAAGTCCACAATCTGAATTTAATTATGAGGAAACATCAGACAAACCCAAGTATCCCCCTTCCTTAAATACACTTCATGCCCAAGAATGGTGTTAGTTGACTGCTTCCAAAATAAAGAGCCAGTCTAATACCTCTATATGAAGCAAACATATTTAATTAAAATGCATTTCTTATCACATTTATACTCATTGATACTTCTTGCATGACAGACTTGGAACCAGATAAGATGTTGAGAAGTTTGACACAAACTAATCTAGTCCATAGAATTTTACCAAATATATGATGGTAATCTTTTCCTTGGTTTAATAAATAAGCACTAAATGTTCTAGGAGAGAAGTAAACTAGTATCTTGGTGTTTACAATCTGCTTCTGGTTCAGTTTTAATGATTATGGGTATGTACTGATGTCTAAACTTACCCTTCATTCCTACTATCTAGTCTTGAGGAAGATGAATATAATTCATTAGGTTTAGCTATGTCACTTAGGCAGCTGACTTAGCAAAAGGCCTTATATAATGAAATTTTGAAGCCATAAAAATAAAAAGCCTAATTCCTTCTGTCAAACCAGTCCAGGAACTGGTAAAACCCAATTTCCTATAGAATTTTCTTGGAAGCAGAGGATAAGGAGTTCTGATTAAATCCACATTTGATATAGCTGTCTAGAAGTAGCATGTAAATCCTACAAAGCTGCCAAGGCAACATAAGCTGTCCTCCCACATTCCAATTAATCACTAAATTAAGTCTGCATACAAGAATGAAAGGCCTAATAATTGGAGCAAAGAACCAATTCAAAACGTATGTTCTATTTATGCTTGATGACAGTTTATTTCTGTAGAAAATTCCTATTATGCCTACTCGTCAAAGAATAAATAGGATCAGCTTGTATTTTGCAAGTATATTTCTTTTTATAGTTGCATTCCATAATAACATCTAGGCTCACCAATGTAGACAGATATTACCAGAAACTTAATAAATAGGCTTATTTGTGTGCACATCTGTCCATGCTCATCTTTGATATCAGGTTCATCTGCTTTAATGATTATTGAATGAGTGTGTTGTTGACATTTTGGTTCCTTCTCACTTCCCTCTTATAACCCATCTTTACAGAACCTCTTGGTGACTGCAGCCATGAAATTAAAAGATGCTTGCTCCTTAGAAGGAAAGTTATAGCCAACCTAGACAGCATATCAAAAAGCAGAGACATTACTTTGCCAACAAAGGTCCAGCTAGTCAAGGCTATGGTTTTTCCAGTGGTCATGTATGGATGTGAGAGTTGTACTATAAAGAAAGCTGAGCACCGAAGAACTGATGCTTTTGAACTGTGGTGTTGGAGAAGACTCTTGAGAGTCCCTTGGACTGCAAGGAGATCCAACCAGTCCATCCTAAACGAGATCAGTCCTGGGTGTTCATTGGAAGGACTGATGTTGAAGCTGAAACTCCAGTACTTTGGCCACCTGATGCAAAGAGCTGACTCATTTGGAAAGGCCCTGATGCTGGGAAAGACTGAAGGCAAGAGGAGAAGGCGATGACAGAGGATGAGATGGTTGGATGGCATCACCGACTCAATGGACATGAGTTTGGGTAAACTCTGGGAGTTGGAGATGGACAGGGAGACCTGGTGTGACCTGGGGTCACAAAGAGTCGAACACGACTGAGTAACTGAACTGAACTGAAAATTCCTATGGAATCTTAGAAGACCCGAAAGTAATCAAAGCAATCGATTTTGTTCTGAAGAAGAATAAATTTGGAAAATAAACTCAAAAGTAACTCATAAACCCTCTTATTTCCCTATTCTCTTCCAGTCAATGTTCTGTCTTCTCCCTTTACTACTTTCTCCAATTCTCGTGCCCACTGAATGTGCTTCTTTTTATCACAAAAGTGTTACCTCCCCATTGTGTCTCTGCCTTCTCATTTAACACTTGTCAATCATCTTTCTCTGGATTCTTCATTCCTGTCCCCCACTATTAATTTGTCCTCCTCTTAAATGATCTCGTGGCAGGAGCTTGCAATCTTATTTTCTTTGTCAGCAAGTCTCCAGATTATCCTCATACCACTCTTTCTTTTCATTACTTTTCTACTTATTTGTTGAGCCAGACTTCAAGTGTCAGAGATCCTCAAGACTCAGAACTAGGACCCTTGTCTTTTCTTTGTATACTCTCTCATCTTTCTATCCAATACACCAAACCCTGTTCTTAATTGAAGCCTCCTTCTCAGCCTTCAGGTGTCAGCTTAAATGTCATTCAAAGAGGGCTTCTCCTGAAGACTGGAATATTCCCTCTTCTTCTTACATTTCCTGGTTATTCTCCAATCTCTCCATAAGTAATTTTATTCATTCCACCCTTCTTAAATTTGTTTCATATCACACTTTGAATCAGTTTTAAAATTTTATTTATTGTTACTTGGAGGATAATTGCTTTACAGTATTGTGTTAACTTCTGCCATACATCAACATAAATCAGCCATAGGTATACATATGTCCCTTCCCTATTGAACCTTTCTCACCTTCTACCCCATCACACCCCTCTGGAATGTCACAGAACACCAGGTTTGAACTCCCTGTATCACAGATTGTCACATTTGCATAATCTATTAAATTTCCTCATAGTTTATTGAAAGTGCTATACTACACTAAAATACAGCCATAATTATTTAGGAACTTCTCTCTGAAAGCTTGGACAGTATTCCATTTTCCCTTTTGCATATATAGGAAACTTGCCAATGATAGAGGAAAAGAAATGTTATTTTTTAAAGTGTATGTTTTTATTATTTCCCACTTGTTACCCAAATTATATCTTACCAAGGACTTTTAAAATATTCATTCATAAAAATCCCAACCAAGGTAAGTATAAATGAATATATTGTAGTTATCAACCACTATTATTTTATTTTCATTCCACATATTAAATACAACACATGTAATAATTCATTGCTCAATATTCTTATGAAAAATACATGATAGGCATGCTTCTCTTGTGCATTTTCCTATTAATTTTGTACGATACCAGCATGAGCCCTTTAGGACCATAGACTAGAGAAATATAATCTGCCTCCAAAAGTCCTATGGGAATCCCACCAGCACTGGTAGTTTATGCCCAGTTTGAACAGAAAATGACTGTGCCACAGTCAACAGTGTAAGTTTGGTTCCAGTAATATTTAGTCTCTGTATATTATAGAGTGACATAGGAGATGACCTGAGTGATCTGTCAAGAGATACCTAGAGTAACTGGCAAATTTAGTACTGGAGTATAAAATGAAGCAGGGCAAAGGCTAACAGAGTTTTGCCAAGAGAATGCACTGGTCATGGTAAACACTCCTCTTCCAACAAATCAAGAGACAACATAGATGGTCAATACCAAAATTAGATTGATTATATTCTTTGTAGCTGAAGATGGAGAAGTTTTATACAGTTGGGAAAAACAAGACTGGGAGCTGACTGTGGCTCATATCATGAACTCCTTATCACAAAATTCATATAAAAAGTAGGGAAAACCACTAGGAAACCCAGGTATGACCTAAATCAAATCCCTTATGATTATACAGAAAAAGTGATGAATAGATTCAAGAGATTAGATCTGATAGACAGAGTGCCTGAAGAACTATGGACAGAGGTTTGTAACATTATACAGGAGGTGGTTATCCAAACAATCCCCAAGAAAAAGAAATTAAAAATAGCAAAATGGTTGTCTGAGGAGGCCTTAAAATAGCTGAGAAAAGAAGAGAAGTAAAAGGCAAAGGAGAAAAGGAAAGATATATCTATCTGAATGCAGAGTTCCAAAGAATAGCAAGGAGAGATAAGAAAGCTTTCCTCAGTGATCAACGCAAAGAAATAGAGGAAAATAATAGAATGGGAAAGACTAGAGATCTCCTCTTCAAGAAAATTAGAGATATCAAGGGAATATTTCATGCAAAGATGGGTACATTAAAGGACAGAATGGGTGTGGACCTAACAGAAGCAGAAGATATTAAGAAGAGGTAGCAAGAATACACAGAAGAACTATACAAAGAGATGCTAATGACCCAGTAACCAGGATTGGGTGATCACTCACCTAGTGCCAGACATCCTGGAATGTGAAGTCAAGTGGGCCTTAGGAAGCATCACCATGAACAAAGCTAGTGGAAGTGATGGAATTCCAACTGAGCTATTACAAATCCTAAATGATGATGCTGTGAAAGTGCTTCAATCAATATGCAAGCAAATTCAGAAATTCAGCAGTGGCCACAGGACTGGAAAAGATCAGTTTTCCTTCCAATCGAAGAAAGGCAGTGCTAAAAAATATTCCGAGTACCAAACAAGGCACTCATTTACATGCTTGCAAAGTATGCTCAAAATTCTCCAAGCTAGGCCTCAACAGTACACGAACCATGAACTTCCAAATGTTCAAGCTGGATTTAGAAAAGGCAGAGGTATCAGAGATCAAATTGGCATCATCCACTGTATCACAGAAAAAGCAAGAGAATTTCAGAAAAACATCTACTTCTGCTTCATTGACTATGCTAAAGCCTTTAATTGTGCAGATCATAAGAAACTGTGAAAAATTCTGAAAGAGATGGGAATACTAGACCACGTTACCTGCCTCCTGAGAAATCTATATACAGGTCAAGAAGAAACAGTTAGAACCAGGAATGGAACAACAGACTGGTTCCAAATTGGGAAAGGAGTATGTCAAGGCTGTATATTGTCACCCTGCCTATTTAATTTACATGCAGAGTACATCATGTGAAATGCTAGGCTGGAAGAGGCACAAGCTGGAATCAAGAGTACTGGAGGAAATATCAATAACCTCAAATATGCACATGACACCACCCTATGGCAGAAAGTGAGGAGGAATAAAGAGCCTCTTGATGAAGGTGAAAGAGGAGAGTGAAAAAATTGGCTTAAAATTCAACATCAAGTAACTAAGATCATGGCATCCAGTCCTATCAGTTCATGGCAAATAGATGGGGAAACCATAGAAGCAGTGTCAGACTTTATTTTCTTGGGCTCCAAAGTCACTGCAGATGGTGACGGCAGCCATGAAATTAAGACACTTGCTCCTTGGAAGAAAAGCTATGACCAACCTAGAAAGAAAAAAAGAAAAGTGAAGTTGCTCAGCCGTGTCCAACTCTTTGCAACCACATGGACACCAGGCTCCTCTGTCCATGGGATTTTCTAGGCAAGAGTACTGGGGTGGGTTGCTATTTCCTTGTCCAGGGAACTTCCCGACCCAGGGATTGAACCCAGGTCTCCCACATTGTAGACAGACACTTTCCGTCTGAGCCACCACTTGATCTTAGCCAAAAGGCTGAGTGACCAACCTATACAGCATATTAAAAAGCAGAAACATTCCTTTGCCAAGAAAGGTCCATATAGTCAAAGCTATGGTTTTTCCAGTAGTCATGAATGCATGTGAGAGTTGGACTGTAAAGAAAGCTGAGCACTGAACAACTGATACTTTTGAACTGTGATATTGGAGAAGACTCTTGAAAGTCCCCTGGACTGCAAGGAGATCAAACCAGTCAACCCTAAAAGAAACCAATCCTGAGTATTCATTGTAAGGAGTGATGATTTAGCTGAAGTGCCAATACTTTTTCCACCTGATGCAAAGAACTGACTCAATGGAAAAGACCCTGATACTGGGAAAATTTGAAGGCAGGAAGAGAAGGGGATGGCAGAGAATGAGATGGCTGGATGACATCACTGACTCAATGGACATGAGTTTGAGTAGACTCCAGGAGTTGGCGATGGACAGGGAAGCCTGTCATGCTGCAGTCCATGGAGTCAAATAGTTGGACATGACTGAGCAGCTGAACTGAACTGAGTGATTTGGGGAACTGTCATTCTATTTTCATTTTCTTTTAATCCAGATAAGCTCCTAGAGGAAATTACACAAAATGTAAAAAGGAAAAAATTGTAAAAAATTAATAAACAGAAACTTCATTTAAGTAGAGTTGAGAGACTGCAAAGGGGGCTCTCACGCCTTGCCATAATAACTGAGTCACTAAGAGACCTCTGTTTCTTGTCAAGGACTCAGCCAGTGAAAAGCCAAGGATTCTTTCTTTACTATAGGACTGCCGACTTCCTTTTCCCTTCAATATGAAATGTTCTCTTTCTCTTGCCTTGAGATGACTTTCATGTGACTCACCACAGTTGCAAGACCTCATATTGAAAACCTCTCCTGGAATCTGATAAACCCATCTTTGCTGAGGCAATATCTGGCAGTCTATTGATTTTAGATCAACAGATACATAAATGAAAGTCACTAACTGGTAACACCTAAAACAGAAAGGAAATACAAGTTTATCACAGAAAATAGTTTAGAAGAGTATTATCAACAATATGGTATGCTGGAGAAGGAAATGGCAACCCACTCCGGCATTCTTGCCTAGAGAATCCCGTGGCCAGAGGAGCCCAGTGGGCTGCTGTCCATAGGGTCGCATAGAGTCGGACATGACTGAAGTGACTTAGCATGTATTCATGCATTGGAGAAGGAAATGGCAACCCGCTCCAGTATTCCTGCCTGGAGAATCCCAGGGACAGAGGAGCCTGGTGGGCTGCTGTCCATGGGGTCACACAGAGTCAGACACGACTGAGATTAAATAATAGTTAAATAATAGTTAAAATTATTAGTTTCTACTGGGTAATGTGGAAGGCTTCAAATATATTGAGTGTAAAAAAAAAATGTCATAAGCAAGTGATTTATGAAAACTCCTCTGAACTAAATTTGTTGAAATAGAAAAGAGCATCAACTTGCAAATAGCCAGATCTGTTTCATTGGTGGTGGTTTAGTCACTCAGTCATGTCCGATTCCTTGCAACCCTGTGGACTGTAGCCAGTCCAGCAGTCTCCTCTGTCTGTGGGATTTCCCACGCAAGAGTACTGGAGTAGGCTGCCATTTTCTTCCCCAGGGGATTGTCCCAACCCAGGGATCAAACCCAGGTCTCGTTCATTTCAGGCAGTCTCCTGCATTGGAGGTGTATTCATCTGTTCCATTAAAACATAGTAATAGCTTTTCGGGCTACTATTAATTTTATCAACCTCTTTGATCTTCATTTTTCTATTGAAATATAAGGAAAATAAGTTTATCTTATAGAAATATTGCAACAAACTATATGACATGTGAAGTACTTAATGCAAGCAGCAATTTTAAAAGAAATTTTCCTAACTGAAATACATTGCTTTTAAAGTCTATCATATACCTCAGTTTCTGGATTGTTCAATTATATTAACATTCCTCTGCACTGTCTGAAACATTAAGACAATGATATGTATGAAATTTCCTGTCAGTTATGGTAAATGTTAACAATTAAAGTGATTGATGGTGATTCAATGTTCCATTATTCCTGTCTTCTCAGTTCTCTGGAAGATGTTTTGAAATACTTGTAAAGGCACCAATGATCTAATAATTCCTTTAATTGTTTTCAAAGATATATAAGGTCTTCTGGCTTCCTTAACTGACACTTTTTAATTGCTGTGCAGAGTTTGAGGTAAAATGAGAGGAAATAAATTCTAAAGGGGATAAATGTTATAAATATTTATATTTATAGGAGTGGGTTGCTACTCCTAAAATAAATATACTCCTATTGCTACTATTTATTTATAGTAGTAGGTTGCTATCCCTATAAATAAATACAAATATTTATATTTATATTAGGGGGTAAATAAACTCAAATTAACCTTTGAGTTAAGAAATAAATGCTATTTAGTTTGTAAAACACCAGTTGTGCAGCCACCATTAACATCACTTATGGGTATTTGAGCAGCATTTAAGTGTATAGTGATTAAGACTGGTGCTTTTAAAGTTCAATATGCCTATAACACACCTGGGTGATTGTTAACAATGCAGATTCCAACACAGTAAGTCTGGGCAGGGAGTTGAGAATGATTTTTTTAAAGTTTTTTTAATATTT
>SJYQ01003945.1:1130194-1175812 GCA_006410935.1 Redunca redunca
GAGGGTTCCCTTTTCTCCACACCCTCTCCAGCATTTATTGCTTGTAGACTTTTAGATTGCAGCCATTCTGACTGGCGTGAAATGGTATCTCATTGTGGTTTTGATTTGCATTTCTCTGATAATGAGTGATGTTGAGCATCTTTTCATGTGTTTGTTGGCCATCTGTATGTCTTCTTTGGAGAAATGTCTGTTTAGTTCTTTGGCCCACTTTTTGATTGGGTCATTTATTTTTCTGGAATTGAGCTGCATGAGTTGCTTGTGTATTTTTGAGATTAGTTGTTTGTCAGTTGCTTCATTTGCTATTATTTTCTCCCATTCTGAAGGCTGTCTTTTTACCTTGCTTATAGTTTCCTTTGTTGTGCAGAAGCTTTTAATTTTAATTAGGTCCCATTTGTTTATTTTTGCTTTTATTTCCATTACTCTGGGAGGTGTGTCCTAGAGGATCCTGCTGTGATTTTTGTCGGAGAGTTTTCCTCTAGGAGTTTTATAGTTTCTGGTCTTACTTTTAGATCTTTAATCCATTTTGAGTTTATTTCTGTGTCTGGTGTTAGAAAGTGTTCTAGTTTCATTCTTTTTACAAGTGGTTGACCAGTTTTCCCAGCACCACTTGTTAAAGAGATTGTCTTTTGTCCATTGTATATTCTTGCCTCCTTTGTCAAAGATAAGGTATCCATAGGTTCGTGGATTTATCTCTGGGCTTTCCATTCACCATTTCAACGAAAAGAATAAAATACTTAGGAATATATATACCTAAAGAAACAAAAGACCTATATATAGAAAACTATAAAACAATGATGAAAGAAATAAAAAAGGACACAAATAGATGGAGAAATATACCATGTTCATGGATTTGAAGAATCAATATAGTGAAAATGAGTATACTACCCAAAGCAATCTATAGATTCAATGCAGTCCCTATCAAGCTACCAACAGTATTTTTCAGAGAAATTGAACAAATAATTTCACAATTGGTATGGAAATACAAAAAACCTCAAATAGCCAAAGCAATCTGGAGAAAGAAGAATGGAACTGGAGGAATCAACCTGCCTGACTTCAGGCTATACTACAAAGCTACAGTCATCAAGACAGTATGGTACTGGCAAAAAGATGGAAATATAGATCAATGGAACAAAATAGAAAGTCCAGAGATAAATCCATGCACCTGTGGAGAATGTATTTCTAATTTTCCAGGTCATGCCCATCCTGTGGAGCCTCTAACTGGTACTATTCAGTCCTTGAGTAGCTGAGATTTTGAAGCCTTTGCTTAAGGAAATCATCCAGTTGAACTTCCCTTACTGTTCAGAAAATATTTGAACCATTCAAGGAAATCTTCTCCAAGATGCTTTTATACTTTCAGAGGGGAAATCAGAGAATGAATAATTAGATATAGAATAAACTCATCCAGTATATTGGAAATACTGTGGGGTTTGGTGTCAGACTCCTGGCTTTGAATTCACTTACTTATCATGCAATCCTGGACAAAATCACCTGAATAACCTTGATCCTCAAGATCCTCAATTTACTTGCTCATATAATAGGTTCAGTAACAACCACTTGCAAGATCACTATAAGCACTAAATGAGAAAACATATCATCAGCATGATGAAAATGAAAATTTTTTTTCTCTTTTTCAATATAGAGAGTTCTACTTTTATATCCTGTCTATACTGTATATTTGGAAAAGGGAATGACTACCCACTCTAGTATTCTGACCTGGAGAATACCATGGACTGCATAGTCCATGGGGTCAAAAAGAGTTGACACGACTTTCACTTCACTTCACATACTGTATATTACAGCTAACACTAGTAGTATTTACAGTATGAATATGCCGGGTTTTTTTCTATTTTAAATAAGCATGCAAATGTTAATCATTCCATTGTGATTGTTAAATAATATCATTCATAGTTAATGGTAAGTCTTTGATAGGAATCAGAAGGTTTAATTATATAATTTGCCCATACTCATTAGTATCAGTTATCTTTATAACAATGACTTAAAAACACTGTCAATAAGGTTTTGAACTATTTTAGTTTTCTAAATGTACATAAAATTAAAGACCTGAATTAAAGGCTTAGCTCTGCCAATAATTTATTTCCTTGGGAAAGACACCTAATTTCTATGGATCTTGGCTTCCTACTCTGGAAAATCAGATTGGATTACAACTAAAGTCTCTTCTGTCACAAAATTGCTAATACCCACCCTGTTAGGGCTCTCTTGCAACTTATTGGCTATAAGTTTAACCACATCTGTGTATATATACCATAGTAGAATAGTGAGATTGTTCTTTGAACAGTCAAGTATGAAATCAGTTGCATAAATTCAATACTTACCACAAAATATACCATGAGTATATTTACTCAGTTCGTATTTGCTATTGATAAAACCACTCATATAAATCTAAAATAAGTATTATTGAGCATTTGCTAGTTACTCTTCCACATCTTATGTATAAAGATTAAGTCATTTAATCTTCATTATAAATCTATAAAAGTAGATACTATTGGTTTACAGTTGAGGAAACTAACATGCAAAGAGGTTAACATGACCATATTCACTCAGGGCTTTGACCCTGTGACTTGGCTCTAGAGGTCACATTCCTTAACTACCATGATAAGCAAGTAGTTTCAGCATAATCATAAATGTTTCCTAACTCATAATTTATTTAGTCTGTTAGGTGGGTGCACTGAATTGACTTTTTATTGGTTGATTTATGTATCCGAGGCTCCCATAAAATCATTGTTTCAACCATGTTAAAGATTGCCCCCACAAACATTTTGGCCAGAACATATCATTTTGTTTCAGTATCCTATATAGACAGACACACACTTAAGAACAGGTTTTTTTGATTCCTGCTTTACCCATCACCCCTTGCCCTCACTTTACCACCCTTCCCTCGTATAGAAGACAAAAGCTTGCTTAAGGGACCCAAGTAATAAAAATCATCAGAAAGTCACTCATCCTCCTTTCATTGGCACATTTGAAACTCGTAGCAGAGGGATTTTCTCCTTGGTAGTATTGCAACACATTATGCAACTTCTAGGAAAAAGAGTTCACTGCTTTTTGTTAGTAGCAAGTCAAGTAAACATAAATTCAAGTCCAGGTTAAGTAGTTAGGCTTTTTGAAGATTTTATATCTGGTGTAGTCTGCTCAGTGTCACCAGGTTTCCACAGCAATATAGCTGTAACATTCCTTCCAAGAGAACCTGCATCAAGCACACTGAAGCAGATTTATGTCATCAACCCCCACAAGGTATTAATCATTCCTTGAAGTCATTTTCAACTATCAGAGTAAGTGTATTTGAAAAAAAATCGCCAAAACTGCCTTCAAGCCAAATCTCATGGTTAGGTTTCAGTGGTGGAAAAACAAAAGTTGAAAATTCACAAAACAAATTTCTTGGCAGAGAAGGCATGAAGACAGATTCAGATGGGAGTGCTGCCATTCATTAACACACTTACAAAGTGTCTATGTTATGAAAACCAGGGCACACTTGGAGGAAAATAAACATATTTATCAGCCTGGTTACAATTTTATGAGGTACAATGTTGAAAAGTTTCCACTGTCTGTGTGAACGTCTGACAAGATAATTTAAACATGGCTGGACTGATATGTCTCTTCTGGTAGATGCTAGAAATTGCACTGAGAGCCAGGTACACTTTCCTCATTTGAGACTAGGCCAGGTTCTAAAAAGCTCTTTATATTTTTCAAGGTTTTATCTTTGTAGACATCAAACAGCTAGCTTAAGTACATGTTTGGGAGCTGGTTATTACCTAACTAAATATCTGTAGTCAGACTGAGGGGAATGAGAGTACTGACATTTAGTCAGGAGGATGTCATTGTCAAGTGCCTCAGGCTTAGCTGACAGAGGAACCGCATCCCTGTGGAAAAGCTCAGAGACCTGCACTATATCTGAATCTGAGCTTAAAACATAGGGAAAGGAGGTAAATATTAAAAGGGTCTCCTCTGGTGGCTCGGACAGTAAAGAATTTGCCTGCAATGTGGGAGACCTGAGTTCCCTGAATCAGGAAGATCCCCTGGAGAAGGAAATGACAACCCACTCCAGTATTCTTGCCTGGAGAATTCCATGGATAGAGGAGCCTTGTGGGCTACAGTCCATGGGTCGCAAAGAGTAGGACACGACTGAGTGACTACCACTTTCAGTTTCAAGATGTATAAAGATTATGATGAGTCTATGGCAAATAGACTCATGACAAGTCTTTTATTTGAGGTTTCTATTTGTGTGTGCGTGTGTGTGGGTGTATTGTACTTACATGTACATAATTTCAGTAAAGAAATAGACATAGAACTTTTGAAAGGAATGACCAACTGAAAGCATCTTTTCTGTTCTCCCAAGCTATTCTCTCCCACAACTTTCTTCCCCACTCCCAAGTGAGAATATTTCAGCCTGAGTGTTCTCTATGCACAATTGATTCCAAAACCTACACGTGAGAGGGAGAGTGCTGGTATCCTTGAGAAACTATTTACTTGCAATACTTCTTGATCTCTACATATTTTTAAGATAGTTGAGGATGCAGTTCAGCTATTTTCAAGTAATTGTTTTTATGAGGTTTCTCCTTCTCCACTTTCAATAGTTTAAATGATAGGCTCCTCCCCACTCTAAAATTCTCTAAGGGTAGTTTATTCCATGCTTCCTTGAGACATTTAGTGCTGTCATAAAGTCTGACCTAAATTCACCCCTATAATAAAATTTCAGTTCAACTTTTTGAGACTTCCCCAATTCATAAGGACAGTGTAATAGATCTCAAGAAAAGAGAAAGAGTTCAGTAAGTGAAAGAAGTTCAGTGCTTTCAGGAACTGCAGTTCCTTTTGAGTAGCAACAAATACTGACTAGGTTTTCTAGAGTGAAAAATGACTTTATGAATAATTTTCCAAGGATGCTTGGGAGATGAAATGTCTTCTTCCTACCCTCAACCAATGCCTTACCCTGTAGAACTTTTGTCCAAGAGTCCAAGATCTCAACTCACACTCTTTAGAAATGAGGATGCTTTATTTGTCCATTTTCTACCATGCATATCAAAATCCAAAAGAAGACTTTAATCAAAAGATATTTGTTACACTTAGTCCAAATTAGGTTCTGTACCTGACAAATGTCAGGTCACATGGAAAATTATGTTTCTGTTAAGTACAGATTTGGTTACTCCAACATGACAGTAGTGGGATTACATGGGTTAGAGGAAAAATTCCAGACAGGAGGATAACTCAGCTTTAAGCAGCTGCATAGTACTGACTCACTTTTTGTATATGAGCCTCTCAGAGAGGAAATCATAAAGGCTGAAATTTCACAGGCATAGTGATGAACTTCAGTCTATAAAAAGTAATATATGAATCCCACACTTTCCCTCTTCCCACCTATCCTTTCTGGTCTCAATGATGCTTCAATGGTGAAGCCATCTAGTCAGCTATGTAAGGGCCATATTACACTATCTTAAATGTTCTCTGCAATCACCTTTATACTAGGGTAAGAGGGAAACATTGGGATGGAGTAACAGCATAATTTGAAGATAATCAGCTCCTTAGACTATGTGTGGTTCTAAGCAGTAATTTGGCTTCTCAATGACAGCTGTGGACTGAATATTTTCATCCCTCCAAAATCCACATGTGAAATTCAGATACCTCGTGTGACCCTGACTTCCCTGGTGGCTCAGATGGTAAAGCGTCTGTCTACAGTGCGGGAGACCTGGGTTCAATCCCTGGGTCGGGAAGATCCCCTGGAGAAGGAGATGACAATCCACTCCAGTATTATTGCCTGGAAAATCCCATGGATAGAGGAGCTTGGTAGGCTACAGTCCATGGGGTCGCAAAGAGTCAGACAAGACTGAGTGACTTCACTCACTCAATGTGACCCTATGGGCTGTATAGCCCACCAGGCTCCTCTGTCCATGGAATTTTCCAGGCAAGGATACTGGAGCAGGTAGCCATTTCCTAGTCCAGGGGATCTTCTCAAAACAGGGATCAAATCCATGGGACACAACTGAGCACACACAATGTGATGGTATTTGGCAGTGGAACCTTGGGGAGGTGATCAGATTATGAGGGCAGAACCCTCATAAATGGGATTGGTGCCCTTAAAAGAAAAAAAGGTCAGAGAGCTCTGTAGTCCTCTTTCACTATGTGAGGATACAGAGAGAAGGCAAATGTCTATAAATCAGGAAGCTGGCCCTCACCAGACACCAAATCTGCCAGTGCTTGGATCTCATACTTTTTAGCCTGTAGAAGTATGAGAAATAATTTTTCTGTTTGTTTACGAGCCACCTAGTCTATGGTATTCTGTTATAACAGCCCAAACAGACTAACACGCTGGCTCATGGCCTACTCTCATAATCTGAAGTGTTGGGTGGTAGTTGTCTTTGATGTTTGGAGAAGATGACGTATTTCTTGTGTGTGTGTGTTAGTTGAGAGTCTTCCAAATGCAATCATGTGATAGCTATCAATTTGATTGTCACTTGGTCTTTTTTGGTATAGATAGAAGAAACAATAATAAAAATCCATAGAAAGTTAAACAATGTTATTTTGTAGCAAATAATACACTTTTTCAAACCTAGGATAACATGTAAAAGCATCATTGATTTACTAAAACCTTTTCAAAAAAACTCACTACAAAGGTGAATGTCAATTATAAAAAATGCATACTAACTGCAGAAATGTTAAAACAATTATGGCTTATAATTATGGAAATGCAATAATTTTTCTCTTTAATATCAAATTATTTTACTTAGACCCCTTATTAAATAATACTGATTCATAAATATTTGAATGCCATCATTTATACTGTAACAGTACTTTATTATTCTGGGTGGTCAGTCATAAGGAGTCATAGAGAATAAGGCTCTAAAATGGAAAATCACTGTTCTTTCCCTCTATGCAAACTTGTTCTTGGAACAATTCTGCCTTGAGAACTATAATAATGCTGAGGTTCATGAACCTTCTCTCTGTCTCCTCAGAAACATATCCAGATAAGCAATCAGCATGTCCCCATCTTTCACGAAATAGAAAGTGGGGATGTGGTCAGTTTTGCTGAGATATGTTGCCAGAACTTTAAGATTATATCAACAACAGAACAGATATAAGAATGAATTGTCACTTCTAATAAAATGGGAGCAAAAGAAACCCAGGTTCATTTTTTCATTTACAGATATGCTTTGAACATTTTCTCTGTATTTTGTAGCGACCTGAAGTTGCTTCCACCACCACACCCAATCCCACAAGGGTTTTAATGGGCATGCCTGATAATATTGTTTTAAATTTAGCAGGGAAGGCCTCCCACCACTAACCGTTTCTATAGAGCATTATTGAACTCTTGGGGAATTTTTCCTCCAAAAAAAGCATGGAATTCCTCTCTGAAATATTTCTTTCTCTAGGACTCTAAATGGAAATGTCTGGAATGAAAAAGAGAATGAGAAGGAAAGAGTGAGAGAGCCTGGAGAGGGAGGGGGAGAGCAGGGAGGGGGGGTTTGGTGAATAATTCTGATTTTATAATTGATTTTAGTGACTCTACTCTTCCCTGTAAACATAAAGGAAAGCAATTTTAACAATTTTGAAATTTGCCACTTAAATTTCACACTTGCCTTGTGAAATTTCTATGTACCCATGGAAAAAATCCTTTTTGGATTTTTACACATTTGCGTTCTGCCGAGAATATATTTGACTTGCCTAATGAGATTTGGAAGATGCTAGCAAAATAACTTGTGCTGTGTGAATGAAAAAGTCTACTGATAATTTCTTCTATCTTTGGAAATATATTTCTTTTCAAATTAACCAGTAGTAAAGAAGTATGTGACTATTTGCTGCTTGTTGCCTGCTTAAACATCCTTAAATCTAAAAGCTCCTTTTTTCTTGAACTTGTACACTGCATCTAAACTCCAGGCTGCAGTAATAGACAACTCTCTTTTTGGAGTTATGCCAAGATTTTTTTCTGATAATAATTTCCCAGTAGTCTCTCAAATTAAATTCTAATATGTCTAGAATATGTGGGCCAGGTCAGGATGAGAGATGTCCACTGTTCTGTCATTTAGAAGGATGACAGGCTACCTCCAAGTCTATCTTTATTAAAAGAAGCTAATCTACATTTCTTTTAATTTGCTTATTTTAATGTAAAACTTCACTATTGGGTACCTTAAGGGGATGTGTACTCACGTTTGATTTCCTTCTTACCACTGGCTACAGATGACCCCTTTGACCCATATTCTTTCTTATGCATCCTACAGAGATAATCACCAGAGTGCTTGTTGGCGGACAGAAACTGATGTCAGGAAGACCAATTAAAATGAAGAGCCAGAGTCAGGATCCTGATTCCTTTCCTGCCATCACTTCCAAAGTAGCCTTTTTCATGCATCCAGGTAATTCCTGGGCTCTCAACCCAAGATTAAAACCATCTGCTAGAGGAATTGTCAAACAGTCTTGGAACACTTAGTCGAATTCACAGGAACTCCATCTGGGACTGGTGATACTTACTTCTTTCATATCTTTAATTGTTTCTAGCACCTCCATAGATCAAAGTTCTCTCCATAATCCTTTCTTTCCATCCTGGCATATTTACCCATTTTATATCAAAATATATAATCTTTACCATCTGGTTTCATAGAGGAATATAAATCTTTATCAAAGTAGATTAACATTAAGTAGTGTTCCCCCCCGCCCCCGTTGGCTATGTGCCTGTATTTCTTAAGTGCAAATTTAAGGAAATCATCTCCCCCGTCTATAGTAGACTTTAAATTTAGAAATAAGATTCCTGGGCTTTTTCTAACTGTGGAGTATTTTAACATGTTGCCTGAGATTGAATTTAGAAGTTCAAAAGAAGTCAGTTACCATTCATCTTCTACACTAGAATGATATTTGTTGCTCTTACAACCCATACCACACAATGTTCATTATAATTTTGTACATTTGCAAATATATGCAATGTCACAGGACTACGAACATATACATGTTTAGATTTTAACAATTTTTAGTATTTGGCCCAGTTCATAGCAGATGCTTAATAAATTTTCTTACCACAATAAATTATTATGTGATTATATATTCAATAAGTATTATGTTAAAAGGTTAAAATGAAGATGTTCATGTTAAAATGAAAAGTGAGCCTTACATAATTAGAAGATCAAAATTATTGCACATGTTCAGAAATATTAGGTAATACTATTCTCACAGTGAATGTATCAGTCTAATTGTTATAATTCATAAGCTTCTATCAGTTCAGTTCAGTCGCTCAGCTTCTATAGAACACTCCTATTTTCATACTATATTCCTGTAACATTTTATATTTTTTTACTATTGCACACCCAGTTGTACTCTGTTGTCTTGAACACAGTGCTGTAACTTACTGATTCTACTCACCCCACCCTTTCTATCATGCACCCAATTTGGGTCATTAATATAGACAACTCAGTACTTTTAAGAAATAAAAGTATACAGTTAAACTTTAAAATGTTTGTGTTGTAAATGTCTTTTCTGTAGCTAAATGTTAGGGTTTTTAATCGCAAGCTTTCAATTGGCTGTCAGGGAGTCACTTTTGACAGCACAGACAGATTCTCAGTTATTACCCATAATAAGATATGTTCACATTGTCTCTGATCTCCAACACTGAAAAGTAGACATGAATCGAAGAGGCACTTTTAACCGAGAGAGCCTCCTGCAAAAAAGTATTTTGGAATTTAGTAGACTTAGTTTTTGTCTCCATTTTGGATAATTTTGGATAGTTACCAATTCTATTATCCTGGTCTTATGGCTATTACCTCAATTGTCTTCCTCTTATTCCAAACAGTGAAGAATTTTAGGAGCAAACGTCAAGACAAGTATTAGAGAAATTTGTAGGAGAAAGGAGAGCTATACCATTCAGTTCAGTTCATTCCCTCAGTCGTGTCCGACTCTCTGTGACCCCATGAATCGCAGCACGCCAGGCCTCCCTGTCCATCACCAACTCCCGGAGTTCACTCAAACTCATGTCCATCGAGTTGGTGATGCCATCCAGCCATCTCATCCTCTGTTGTCCCCTTCTCTTCCTGCCCCCAATTCCTCCCAGCATCAGAGTCTTTTCCAATGAGTCAACTCTTCTCATGAGGTGGCCAAAGTACTGGAGTTTCAGCTTTAGCATCATTCTTTCCAAAGAAATCCCAGGGCTGATCTCCTTTAGAATGGACTGGTTGGATCTTGCAGTCTAAGGGACTCTCAAGAGTCTTCTCCAACACCACAGTCCAAAATCATCAATTCTTCGGGGCTCAGATTTCTTCACAGTACAACTCTCACATCCATACATGACTACTGGAAAAACCATAGCCTTGACTAGATGGACCTCCATTGGCAATGTAATGTCTCTGCTTTTGAATATATTATCTAGGTTGGTCATAACTTTCCTTCCAAGGAGTAAGTGTCTTTTAATTTCATGGCTGCAATCACCATCTGCAGTGATTTTGGAGCCCCCAACCCCAAACAAAGTCTGCCTCTGTTTCCACTGTTTCTCCATCTATTTCCCATGAAGTGATGGGACCAGATGCCATGATCTTCGTTTTCTGAATGTTGAGCTTTTAAGCCAACTTTTTCACTCTCCCTGTTCACTTTCCTCAAGAGGCTTTTGAGTTCCTCTTCACTTTCTGCCATAAGGGTGCTGTCATCTGCATATCTGAGGTTATTGATATTTCTCTCCACAATCTTGATTCCAGCTTGTGCTTCTTCCAGCCCAGTGTTTCTCATGATGTACTCTGCATATAAGTTAAATAAGCACAATTGCACTCATCTCACATGCTAGTAAAGTAATGCTCAATTTTCCAAGCCAGGCTTCAGCAATACATGAACCATGAACTTCCAGATGTTCAAGCTGGTTTTAGAAAAGGCAGAGGAACCAGAGATCAAATTGCCAGCATCTGCTGGATCATTGAAAAAGCAAGAGAGTTCCAGAAAAACATGTATTTCTGCTTTATTGACTATGCCAAAGCCTTTGACTGTGTGGATCACAATAAACTGTGGAAAATTCTGAAAGAGATGAGAATACCAGACCATCTGACCTGCCTCTTGAGAAACCTATATGCAGGTCAGAAAGCAACAGTTAGAACTGGACATGGAACAGCAGACTGGTTCCAAATAGGAAAAGGAGTACATCAAGGCTATATATTGTCACCCTGCTTATTTAACTTATGTGCTATACCTTTAGATCATGTAAATATACCAATTTTTTCATTGAAATTATAGCTCCGGAAACTCCAGGACTTTGCTATAATATATTTAGATTAAAACATTTATATTTGGAGCATTAAATTTACAAACACATAGATGTCTAAAGTAAAAAATGATTTTTAAATATTTACAGTGGTAGTCTTTTATCACCTGAATTAAATGTGGCTAGGGGAAAAATAACTTGAAGTAGGAGCCCAAGGACTTATGTTTTAACCCAGTATCTAATGCTATGAGAAATTATGATCATAGGCAGTAACTGGGCCTCATATATAAATTAGAGGATTAGACTATATAATTTTTAAAGTTCCTTTAAGCATTAAAATTCTGTAATCCAAGACAGAAAACATTTAGATCATAATCACTTTACTCAAGCCAAATCTCACATAAAACTCGCTGCTGCTGCTGCTGCTGCTGCTGCTGCTGCTGCTAAGTCGCTTTAGTTGTGTCCGACTCTATGCGACCCCATAGATGGCAGCCTAAACTTCAAGCCATAAAAGCTGAGTGAGGAGCCTAGAATTTGCCTTCATGCTGTTGTGATGAAGCACCCCAGCACCCCCACTTGGTGATGTTAGGGAAAGCCAAGTAGAGCACTGGCACTTTCATGGTAGTAAAGCATCCCTTCTACTCCCTAGGCTGGTATCAGAGGATCCCTAGGGAACAGTCAAGACTTTCAGAACAGCTAAGCACCCCACCCCCAGCAGTAATGAGGAGCTTTCTTTCTTGTGTCAATGGCGGATAAGAGGGGAATGTAGGCTTCTACCACCATCTAACAATAATGATGCAGTTCTCCCCCTTCCCCTACCAGAGCAGTTTCAGAGAAAGCTAGCTAAAGCAGAAGGTTTAAGTAATATCCGGAGTCAGGTCATAAAATAAAACTGTCCTGATTGCAACAGAAAAATCGCTTATACTGCTTACTGAGAATCTCCTACTGAGTGATAAGAGACAGTTACCAATATGACTTAGGTGTTAGAATTATCTGACAAAAAACTTAAAAAATCATCATTAAAAATTACTTCAGTGAGCAACTAAAAACATACTTGAAGCAAATAAAAAATTGGAGAGTCTCAGCAAAGAAATAGATGATATAAAGAAGAAACAAACAAATTTTAGAACTGAAAAATACAATAACCAAAATGAAAGGCCAGTGGGTGGGCTCAATGGCAGAAGAGAGGAGGCAAAGAAAAGAATAGTTACATTTGAAATTACTCATTTTGAGATTAAATAAACTAAACATAAGTAAATAGAGCTTTAGGGACCAAGGAAATTATAACAAAAGAACTAATATTCTAGTCATTGGAATCCTAGAAGGAGAGAAAGAAGGGCATGTTGGCTTTAAAAAATCCTCAAAGGAATAATGGCTGAAAACTTCCTAAATTTGGCAATATATAGAAGTCTACAGATTTAGGACACTGAATAAGTCCCAAAGAAATCAATGACAGAGCACATCAAAAGTAAACTACTGAAAGTTAAAGACGATGTTGAAAGCCATCATAGAGATACAATCTCTCATGCATAGGAGAAAAAAATAATTAGAGTGACAGATTTCTTCTCAGAATCTGTGCAGACCTGCAAAAGGAAGCAGCATAGTATTTGGGGGGTGCTATAGGAAAAAGAGTTGTCACTTTAACACTACAGCTAATAAGTATGTCTTTCAGAAATGAAGGGGAAAAAAGAGGAAGGAAAACTAACAGAATTTGTCCAAGGAGACCTACTCTAAAAAAATGGCTAAAGGAATTCTGTAAACAGAAAGGAAACAAAATAAGAAAGAACCTTAGTATATCAGGAAGGAAGAACATAAAAAGAAAAAATATGAGTAAAACAATAGCCTTTGAGTTTTCAAAATTATATTTGATGATTAAAGCAAAAATTTTTAAAGCTACTCTAAATATATATAGAGAAAAAATTTAAGAGAATTATAAGTGGATGAGGGTAATGGAAAGTAAAGTAATTAGTTTTTAGTATAAAAACTAATGTTTTTATACTTCATTTGAGCTAGTAAAATGAGGGAATCAATAAGCTATGTGATTTTACACACACACACAGCCACCAGGAAATGTGTATAAACAGGCGTACTCAAAATATGATAGGTATATCCAAATTGAATTCTAAAATGTATTCAAGTAATCCACAGGAGGACTTGGGAAGAAAACAGAGAAACAAATGAATAGAAGAAGCAAACAAAAACAAAATGGCAAGCTAAAGCCATGTCCTATCTGTAATAAACAAGATGTAAACAGTCTAAATATACCAGTTAAACAATGGAGATTGACATACTGGATTAAAAAATATGACCCAACTAAATGCTGATAACAATAAAACCACTTCAGATATAATGAGATAAGCAGATAGAAAATAAAAAGATGGAAAAAGATATATCATGGAAACATTAATGAAAGAAAAGAAGGAGTGACTGTACTAGTATCAGTATGCTTCAGAGCAGAAAATATTCCCAGAAACAGAGACATTAAATAATTATAAAAGGACCGATCCACAAAGACATAGCAATCTCAAATATGTATGTACTGGACAAGAGAGTTGCAAAATATGGCAGGAAAAACAAAGCCGAAAGAAAAAAAGAGACAAACCCAAAGCTACAGAGTTTGACAATGAATTCTTTGACTTGACACAAAAAAGCACAGTTCATAAAAGGAAACCTGATAAATTGGACTTCATCAAAATTAAAAATATTTCTTCTGCAAAAGACCCTGTTGAAAGCATGAGAAAGACAAGCTTCAGGCCCAAGTCCAAGATAAGGGTGCCAGCATTGTCATTTTCTGGTAAAGATGATCTTCATGGTTCTCTTACTGCCTTCTCACTGTCCTGACATCACACACACACACCCTTGAGAGAGACAGAGTGGGAGAGCTGTCAGTATATTCCTCTTCTTGTGAGGTCACTAATCCCATCATTGGTTTCCGCCCTCATGATCTCATCCAACCATTACACTGGTGGTTAGGATTCCAACAAGTGAATATTGAAGGGGGACAAAACAGTAAGGTCATAACAAAGGAAGAATACTAACAATCCTAAAATTGGAAAATATGTAACTGAATACTTGCTTGCTCATATAATTTCATATCAACTTCCAGGATCTGTAAGGAGACCTGACTGTTTCAGAGTCAATTGGAATTGGAAAGTTTGAAAGAATCATAGTAAGCCCTCTGGTCTTTTCCATGAGGATAATCAACAGCATTGTTTGATTATGTTTATATGGATGAATTTGTCTGTTTATGGATAATGTTCAGTTTCAGTTCAGTCGCTCAGTCGTGTCCGACTCTTTGCGACCCCATGAATCACAGCACACCAGGCTTCCCTGTCCATCACCATCTCGCGGAGTTCACTCAAACTCAAGTCCATCGAGTCAATGATGCCATCCAGCCATCTCATCCTCTGTTGTCCCCTTTTCCTCCTGCCCCCAATCCTTCCCAGCATCAGGATCTTTTCCAATGAGTCAACTCTTCCCATGAGGTGGCCAAAGTACTGGAGTTTCAGCTTTAGCATCATTCCTTCCAAAGAATACCCCGGACTGATCTCCTTTAGGATGGACTGGTTGGATCTCCTTGCAGTCCAAGGGACTCTCAAGAGTCTTCTCCAACACCACAGTCCAAAAGCATCAATTCTTCGGCGCTCAGCTTTCTTCACAGTCCAACTCTCACATCCATACATGACCACTGGAGAAACTATAGCCTTGACTAGACAGACCAGGTCTCCTCAAATAAACGTCTCCTATGTAAACAGACCTGAGATCCATACTATTCAAAACTGTCTCTTGGTTTATATTCTATATTGCATTTTTGGTATGACTGTGAAACAAGCTGATCCCTTTGCAGCTCTTTCTAGCCACATAGTAGACGAGTTTCCAGTGAGGCTGTCTAGGGAGCTGGGCTCTAGATAAATAAATAGAAACAAATACTAGATAGGATATTGAGAAAGAATGCACTCACATTGATGTGTATGGAAATATGATTGCTATTCTTAGTGTTAATTCTCTTCTACCATTTTTATTTTCTTATAAAAAGCAACAAGAAAATAACTGTGGCATGATGCCAGTTTCACACTGAGTACAGATGGGAATTCCCAAGTAACACGTGCTGTAACTACAAACACTGCAGACAATCTGTGTCTAAAAATTTAAAGGGAATTTAACCTATTTAAAGGATTTGGGTTTGAAATAATTCCATATTGAACAAAGTTTACAATGAGCAGTCAAAAATAGTTCTGGTGAATAAAGCTGTAGGCGCTGAGAGAGGGAGTAAGAGAAGAAAAGGTCAGTTTTCATTCCAGTCCCAAAGAAAGGCAGTGCCAAAGAATGCTCAATCTACTGCGCAATTGCACTCATCTCACACGCTAGTAAAGTAATGATCAAAATTCTCCAAGCCAGACTTCAGCAATATCTGAACCGTGAACTTCCAGATGTTCAAGCTGGTTTTAGAAAAGGCAGAGGAACCAGAGATCAAATAGCCAACATCCACTGGATCATCAAAAAAGCAAGAGAGTTCCAAAAAAACATCTATTTCTGCTTTATTGACTATGCCAAAGCCTTTGACTGTGTGGATCACAATAAACTGTGGAAACTTCTGAAAAGAGATGGGAATACCAGACCACCTGACCTGCCTCTTGAGAAACTTATATGCAGGTCAAGAAGCTACAGTTAGAACTGGACGTGGAACAACAGACTGGTTCCAAATATAAACAGGAGTATGTCAAGGCTGTATATTGTCACCCTGCTTATTTAACTTATATGCAGAGTACATTATGAGAAATGCTGGCTGGAAGAAGTACAGCTGGAATCAAGATTGCTGGGAGAAATATCAATAACCTCAGATATTCAGAGGACACAACCCTTATGGCAGAAAGTGAAGAGGAACTAAAGAGCCTCTTGATCAATCTGAAAGAGGAGAATGAAAAGGTTAGCTTAAAGCTCAACATTCAGAAAACTAAGCTCATGGCATCTGGTCCCATCATTTCATGGGAAATAGATGGGAAAACAGTGGAAACAGTGGCAGACTTTGTTTGGGGGGGCTCCAAAATCACTGCAGATGGTGATTGCAGCCATGAAATTAAAAGACGCTTACTCCTAGGAAGAAAAGTTATGACCAACCTAGATAGCACATTCAAAAGCAGAGAGACTACTTTGCCAACAAAGGTCTGTCTAGTCAAGGCTATGGTTTTTCCAGTAGTCATGTATGAATGTGAGAGTTGGACTGTAAAGAAAGCTGAGTGCTGAAGAATTGATGCTTTTGAACTGTGGTGTTGGAGAAGACTCTTGAGAGTCTCTTGGACTGCAAGATCCAACCAGTCCATTCTGAAGGTGATCAGCCCTGGGATTTCTTTGGAAGGAATGATGCTAAAGCTGAAACTCCAGTACTTTGGCCACCTCATGAGAAGAGTTGACTCATTGGAAAAGACTCTGATGCTGGGAGGAATTGGGGGCAGGAGGAGAAGGGGACAACAGAGGATGAAATGGTTGGATGGCATCACTGACTTGATAGACGTGAGTCTATGTGAACTCTGGGAGTTGGTGATGGACAGGGAGGCCTGGCATGCTGCAATTCATGGGGTCGCAAAGAGTCGGACACGACTGAGCAACTGAACTGAAGAGAAGAAAAAAATAATGAGGAAATGAATTTTTTGTAAGTGAACACAAAGAAGCTGTAGTAAACATTTCAGAATTATGGGAGAGGAGAGAATGCCTAGAGATCAACATCAATATTGAAAAAAGTTTAAATTGGTGAGGAATAGTTGATACCTGTGTTGTTAGCTTCACTATCTGCTATTTTATAGTTACGTATATATTCTATGTGACATGTCTAGCACCAAATATCATCATTATTACGGGTTAGGGTTTAACATGAATTTGGGGCGGGGACACATTTAGTCTATAGAATAGATAGATCAAAATAAAGAAATACACTTATGTGCAGATGGTCTTTTTTCCTTACACAAAAGGTAGAATGTAATAGAAAACTTTATCCCTTGCTCTTTTTCATCAAATGCATATATCATTGAAATCCCTCAAATCGGTTAATAGAGATACCCACTCTTTATTGTTCACTAGTCCTCCATTGTATGAAAGTCCTCTAGTTTATTTAACTGCTGTCCTGTGTGTGGGCATTTAAGTCATTTCCACTATTTTGATTTTACAAATAATGCTGCAGAAAATAACCTACAGCATATGTTTTTGCATTTTGAGGAATGTATCTTTAGGTTAAATCCCAGAAGTTGGAACTGGTGGGCAAAATTTTAATATGAACATCTTTTCATAAGTATAAGGGTCATTTGCTTATCCTACCTGTAAATTGTCCACTCATGTTCTCTGCATATTTTTCTAATGTAATTTCTTCTTTGTTTCTCTTGATTTTTTAAGAGTTCTTTACCAGTGATAGTGTTTCTAAGAGTAAGTTTGCTACACACTAGTGAAGTGAAGTCGTTCAGTCGTGTCCGACTCTTTTCGACCCCATGAACTGTAGCCTACCAGGCTCCTCTGTCCATGGGATTTTCCAGGCAATAGTCCTGGAGTGGATTGCCATTTCCTTCTCCAGGGGATCTTCCCAACCCAGGGTTTGAACCCGGGTCTCCCGCATTGTAGACAGACACTTTACTGGCACTGGTACATTGTAAAAAAAAAAAAAAGGCCCAAGCAGCATTATCTTGAAAATTAAGAACTAAAGTTTCTTTTAAAACAGAAAATATAAGGTCATCTTTATTATAGTAATAACAATACTTTCTATTAATTGCTTCCCAATCTAGCATATTGTGAAGAGGAGAAGAAACAAGAGCTTATCAGCCATCAGAGAATTGCACCTAATCGTAAGTAAGCCTATTGGCATTTTTTCCTTTTTGGCTCTGACTATCATCTTCCTCATGTGATGAAAAACAAACATATAATTGAACAGCCATCAGAGAATTGCACCTAATCGTAAGTAAGCCTATTGGCATTTTTTCCTTTTTGGCTCTGACTATCATCTTCCTCATATGATGAAAAACAAACATATAATTGAACAGTTAACTTCAAAATAATTCATTTGGAATTTTTAATTTTTTAAATTAAAGTTTTCTTTCATATTTTATTTATTTATTTTGCTGTGCTGGGTCTTAGTTGCAATGTGCGGGATGTTTGGTCTTTGCTGTGATATGTGAGATCTTTAGTTGTGGCATGTGAATTCCTAGTGTGGGCATGTGGGATTTAGTTCCCTGACCAGGGATCGGACCTTGGGTCTCCTGCATTGGGAGTACAGAGTCTTAGCCATTGGACCATCAGGTTAAGTCCATGTATGAAATTTTCAAACATGTCTATCCCTTATTTGGCATGTGTGCAGATACATAAAATTGTTGTCAAAGTGGTTTTATGTGTCCACAATGTGATGGAACATTACCGCCACAGAAGCTCTCTGTGGTGCCTCATTATGGAACAGGCTGTCTTCCTTTACTTCATCATTTCTCAGAGTTCATCTTTCCCACTTTCCCACCTTATGAAGTATATATACACCTTGGGAATCTTTATTAATCAGCCTGTTAATCTAACTCATAATTATCTGCATCATAATATATTGGATTCTCTAAGTAATATATTTTACAATTATTAGTAGTAACATTTTCCTCTTCCCCACCCTCTCTCCCTCTTTCATTCCATTCTCCCCACTTCTTTCTTTCCCTTCCCTTCCTCTTTCACTCCTTCCCTCACTTTCTCCATTCCTTTCTCTCTTTTTTCCTCCCTTCTTTGTTCATTATATGTCATGGACTCATGTTCTAGAGCCAAGTTTGTTCCAGGTAAAGCCTTACTTCATTGTAACTTCCTCATTTCAAAGCTGTTTCAGGGTAGGTATGTAGACCACATGTTTCAGTTTGCAGAGTAAACAGAGGTGTCTAGAAGGTGATAATCAGGTGCTGCCGGTTCCACTGGACTCTCCTACATATTTATATTCTTTGTTATCACATGTCAAAGGCTCAAGGTTAAAATCTGAACTTGGGAATGAGAATGTATGTTTGTGTGTGTTTCTCTCTTCATTTTGGAATTGACAATGCGTGATTTACTGGTGAGAACTTTTTCCCTACTATTATAACGCTTTAATGGTGATGTCTGTACAGCAGGTGGTGTCAAGACAGGAAGAACAAAAGCACACGCAGTGAGACATGGCTACCGGAAAACAGGTTGAAAACACCACCTTAGATAAAATAGAGATCAATCCAGGAGGGCCATATATCACAAGTTTGAAAATATGCTCACATTTTAGCAATTTATGACCCTTACCTGAGCACTATTACAATAACTATTCTGAAGCCATTTAATCATTGCACCTGTTTACCCTTTTGCTGCTATTCAGGTTCATCCCCATTCTTATTTATAATTAAATAAGTTTCTTCTTGACATGCACAATGACTTAACTCTGCAACCTGAGACAGAATTTCTTTCAGAGGAATCAGATTTCTCTCACCTAATGAGTCATTAAGTTTTATTTCTATTGCCAAGTGCACATTATCTCTTATTCGATTTGATATGCTAAACCCAGAAACTTCCTTGAATGCCAAAATATCATTTCCCTCTCTCTACACTCATTCTCCAGGGATTTACACATTCCTATTCTACTAATCTCATGCCTGTTCTACTACTTCTGATCCACATGCCTGCTGTTTCCATCCCAGACAGCTCTGTGAGATGCCAATAACACCACACTTGGCTGTCAGGTTTGGGGCTCTGAGTTTGTACAGCCAAATATCCACTCCACCCAACATGATTGGACTTTGATTTGGCTTGATTGTTCATACAGGCTTCCTGATATTAAGACTGGCTTTACCAAATCTCCACACCACTGGATTCTTTCCACTTATGTATATTTTGTGTTTTCCCAGCTACAATGCAGCAGTTACCCTAAAGGAGATAGCAGAGACCCTTGAGGGTGCATTGAGTTTCCCAGTGAATCCAAGCTGCCTGCCTGCTGGTCAGGGGGCTTATTTACTCATAATCTTAAAATTTTGCGTTTCCTTCCAGGTCACTTAGCAAGAGCTTTTCTTTTGAATTTCAGTGGTCAGGGATGATAGAATGATGACAGGTTGGCATGGTGAAGCTTTTTACCAGCATTTTTTTTTTTTTTTTTTACAAGCTGAGTAGGAAGAAGCTTAAAGACTCTAGAGAGATCTAATAGCTGCAGATCATATGCATTGAAAACTGAGTAGATTCAGATGAGTGACTGGAAACCACTACAGGTAGCCTATTTGCTTTTCACAAGTGATGCCATTCTTACTTCCTCTCAAAATTTGACATGAAATGTCTTTGAAATTAGCAAATTACTTTGTTTAATTACCTCACATTTGATGATGTTTATGTTAGTATATACAAGTACCAGTCAAAGGGTTAACAATATAATTTCTTCCCAGAAAATTTGTTGCTTGTGCCTCATGGGTTTTTTTTAAAAAAACACTCTTTTCATTTCTTGAATCCATCCCCCTAATATGGAAGATTTATTATTAATTAAAACTATGTTTCTTACACCTAGAGGTTAGTTTTATTACAATTTAAAAAATTGGGTGTTTAAATCATCACAGATACCAAATGGGGACAGCCTTGTAATGTCCTCCTCATACAAGCTGAAAAATCAGAATTATAGCACATTAACTCCCAATAGCACAACCTGGACAGTTTTTCTTATCTTCACATGGACTGAAATCCATCTACATTTTTCTCTGTGGACAAAGGAAGGTAAGGCTGCTGACCATATTGTGGTGACACCTATGGGATTTCTGAGTCTTGATGGAGTGGCTAATGTTTTGTGTTAGTCCCTCAGTCATATTCAGTTCTTTGAGACCCCATGGACTGTAGCCCTCCAGGCTCCTCTGTCCATGGGATTCTCCAGGCAAGAATACTGGGGTGGGTAGCCATTCCCTTCTCCAGGGAATCTTCCCAACCCAGGGATTGAACCTGGGTCTTCTGCATTGCAGGTGGATTCTTTACTGTCTGAGCCAGCAGGGAAGCTGTCATAGTGACCTAGTATTTGATTCTCAGCTTTCTGTGTCAAAGATTTCAATATAGCACTGCTATTAGTGTGGTTTGGGAAATTTGTGAATTTCATTAATACATGCATCAGAAGTACATTTACAGAGCAAATTTTAGATATATGTATTTATTTTAGAACATATCTTTCCAATAATCAAAAAGATTGTTTCTACTATACAAGAGACCCCATTCCCAATATCAAAGTACTCAGGATGAAATTAGCCAAGAGACTGTGTGCAGCGGGTGTGCAGTCTTGCAGAAGGACTGGAGTGGGAACGAAGGTTTCTTTGAACACTGTTGCTCCACAGATTGTTTCTTTCTGAGGACCAGAATATTTTATTTAATGTTTTCTACACAGTCAACCTCTCTTATATGCTCTCTTGTTCTATCTCTTTTTTTTTCTCTCTCTCTCCCTTTCAAAAGTTGTTCTGATTAACCACTAGTAACTTTTTTCTCACAAGATCTCTTTGTCTCACATTCCATTATAATTGCCTTTATTTCCATTGCAATAGCACCTTTCTTCATGTTAACATACTTTCATACTATGTTACAATCCACAAGGGCATAAATTTTTCTTAAAATTTCCCAGCAGGGTTACTATTCCCCATTTTAAAAAGGATTAAATATCAATCCTATCAATAAGCCATTTTAAACTACTTCTTTTTGTCTTGAATAATTTTGAGGAAGTATTCCCATCCATGCATGGTGTACATAGTCAATGTAGCTTCTCTCACAATTACTGACATTTGATGGGGGATCCATCTACCTGTTAGACTTTGGGCCTTATGCATCTCCTAAATGTATTTCCCCAAATGGCTCTTTTACAAGAGACATTTAGATTAGAAGTGCCATCTGCAGTGAAACTACATGAGACTGGCTTTGGCTCCCTTAGCCATAACCAACACTTATATCGAAGAAGGAATAGATTAGAGGGGCAGTATTGTGTCCACTTCAGAAATCGGATTTTCTTGTCAGAGATTAGGATTTGAACCCTAGCTCCACTGTTACTTCAGCTGTAGGGCCATTGGTCAGTTCCTTCTCTTGGCTTTAGTTTTCTTATAAAATATAGAAATAAAACTCTCTCTCTCCCTCCTCCTGCCTCCATCTCACACTGCCACTGGGATTGTTTCTGGGCTTCAGTGAGAAAACATGTGAAATAGGGAGCACGTTGCCTGGTGCAGTGGGTCATCAGTAAACGTGGGCCAACATGCCTGCATGTGAAACAGGGTAAGGATGCTGAAGTGGATTGTCTGCTATCAACTCAGCGTTATACCCACACCCTCCTAAGGTCTGGGAAATTTCATCCCCCAAACTCCCCTTCCCTATTTCATCCTGGATAGAATTTCCCTTTGAGAGAAAGTTACATGAGGTTTGGACAGCAGAAGAGAAGTTAAGGTCATTATTTTCTGATGTGGTGGCAACGAGACCATAGGCAGGCATGAGAACCACAGCAGCATCTCAAGCGAGCGTGTGAGAGACACGTCATTGCTGCAGATGAAAGACGTCTTCACAAACTTCCCTAGCTTAGCTTCAGTGCCCTTGATTTTCCATGACAATTCTCTGATCTTCCCTCCCCAATTTCTAAGTGAAATTTAGAGACTGTCTGGGGGATAGATATAGTAGGCTTAATTTCTCCAAGTGATCCCAGGCTGACAAGGCTAGTTGTGGTCAGGTTCAGAGAGCTGCCTGAGAGTGGAACTCACCTGGAATAGGGCAACTGCTCCTGTCCTCCTTTGAGAGGGCTTACATGTAGATTATTTGAATAATTCTCCTAGACTGTGGCACCAGTGCAGTGCTGGGCACATTGCAAGAACTCCATAGACATTTACTGGAAAGCAGCATGCCTGTTTGACTACTTCTGTTTGCCCCCACCACTCATTCCCCCTCATCTCAAATATGTTCTTTCTTCCTCTCCCAAACAAGAGCCACAATCATCTTAGACCCTACTCTTCTGATCACATTTCATGGTCCCTAGATTCACCTGGCTAATCAAAGTCTTTCTGGAGAGATTATCAAGTGAAAACAAACAGAAGAGCCTCTTACTATATCATAATAACCCGGAAGCCAGCTGTAGCCATTGTTTCAACAAGGTGGAGGAAATCTGTCTGAAAGAATGAGATGAACATGGAAATACAGACCTGAGAGATGGTGACAGAATCCTCCTGCAGTAGTCTCCAATGAGTGGCACAATCCTTACCATTACAGTTTGGTCGTGAAAGATAGTCCATCACCTTTCTTGCCTAATCAAGTTTGAGTTGAGTCTCTCTCATTACACTGAAAGAGTAAAGTCTGATGTCTTTGCTTGTACCCCAGTAGTTTATGATGCCCCCAATCCTGCCTTCACTGCTGGTTGTGTCCTTAACGATCTGCTTTTGGGAGGAGAAAAACTATAGAGGCAAAAGTTAAAGAACTGAGTTAGAAAAGAAAATATGGCATTGAAACATGTATACTATCATGTAAGAAACGAATCACCAGTCTATGTTTGATGGAGGATACAGGATGCTTGGGGCTGGTGCACAGGGATGACCCAGAGAGATGTTATGGGGAGGGAGGTGGGAGGGGGGTTCATGTTTGGGAACTCATGTACACCCATGGTGGATTCATGTCAATGTATGGCAAAACCAATACAGTACTGTAAAGTAAAATAAAGTAAAAATAAAAATTAAAAAAAGGAGTTATGTTAAATTGTTAAATTTAATGACTTAAAAGTGGAGCAAATACCATTCTCTCAAATCATCCCACTCTCTCCCTCTCCCACAGAGTCCAAAAGCCTGTTCTATACATCTGTGTCTCTTTTGCTGTCTCACATACAGGGTTATCATTAGCATCTTTCTTAATTCCATATATATGTGTTAGTATACTGTATTGGTGTTTTTCTTTCTGGCTTACTTCACTCTGTATAATCGGCTCCAGTTACATCCACCTCATTAGAACTGACTCAAATGTATTCTTTTTAATGGCTGAGTAATACTCCATTGTGTATATGTACCACAGCTTTCTTATCCATTCGTCTGCTGATGGATATCTAGGTTGCTTCCATGTCCTGGCTATTATAAACAGTGCTGTGATGAATATTGTGGTACACGTGTCTCTTTCAATTCTGGTTTCCTTGGTGTGTGTGCCCAGCAGTGGGATTGCTGGGTCATAAGGCAGTTCTATTTCCAGTTTTTTAAGGAATCTCCACACTGTTCTGCATAGTGGCTGTACTAGTTTCCATTCCCACCAACAGTGTAGGAGGGTTCCCTTTTCTCCACACCCTCTCCAGCATTTATTGCTTGTAGACTTCTGGATAGCAGCCATTATGACTGGTGGGAAATGGTATCTCATTGTGGTTTTGATTTGCATTTCCCTGATAATGAGTGATGTTGAGCATCTTTTCATGTGTTTGTTAGCCATCTGTATGTCTTCTTTGGAAAAATGTCTATTTAGGTCTTTGGCCCATTTTTTGATTGGGTCGTTTATTTGATGATTTGGGAGAATGGTATTGAAACATGTATAATATCATATATGAAACGAATAGCCAGCCCATGTTCGATGCATGATACTGGATGCTTGGGGCTGGTGCACTGAGATGACCCAGAGGGATGGTACGGGGAGGGAGGAGGGAGGGGGCTTCAGGATGGGGAACATGTGTATACCTGTGGTGGATTCATGTTGATGTATGGCAAAACCAATAAAATATTGTAAAGTAATTAACCTCCAATTAAAATAAATAAATTTGTATTTAAAAAAGTGGAGCAAATATATTGAAAAGAGTACTCAGAGTGACTACTCTGGAATAAGAATAATAGTGATAACAAGTGTCTAATATTTGTAGTGCTTACCAAGTGCCACGAATTCTGCTAATTACATAAGGTGGCTGTACTAGCCTTTATCGACAATAGTCATATGAGGTAGATATAAATTATTGTATATTTTGAAGATGAATAAAATTATGCTTAAAGGTGTTCAGTAGTTTCCCAGGTCATGTAGATAACATGTTGTGCATCCAACAGTCAAATTCAGGTGTCTGTCTGCAGCGCCAAAATTCTTCCTTAAAATAGAGAATTGGTATTCAAGAGCCACACTTGACAATGAGGAAGAACATACAGTTATCACTGTATGGAAACACTGATGGAAAAATCATACTGTTACCATAGAGTGTGGGCCATAAGGATGCAGCAGAAGCCTGGGATGGCAACTATGCATTCAAGAGAGTTGCAGATGAGATTTAAATACAGTAAAGGTGATCTTAGCAGGTAAGGCAAAGATTCACAAGGTCAGAGGTGGAAAAAAGGCTTCAATAAACATTTAGCTGAAAAGCAGCATAAATATGCAACTATAAAATGAATGATAATCTTCAACAGGTCAGATCTGAGAGCTTCCAACATTAAAATAGAAAAAAATTCTTTTATCCACTTTGAAATTTGTAAAACTCTAGGGCAATAAACTTAGAAATATACATACTAGCAACAGGGTTACTCCATTTAAGCTATAACAGCTAAGAGTCAGGAAGATAGAATTCATTGAGGAAAACTGGAGTTTTGTTGTCAAAGAAAGTGATGCTAGAAAGGACACAAGAAAAGCAGGTGTTTACTTCATGTAGCATTTGAAATATATATCTGAATTTTGTCCTGAATATTCAGCTAGAGTTTTGTATCTACATCTGCTCCTCCGAACTTTGCCTCCACTACCCTTTTCTTTCTACCTTGGGTTTTGTGTGTGCTTTGTCACTACTGGCTTTAATATAGGAGATCAGTCTTTTATATAAGAGATGAGGTGTTGTGGTCCAAAGAATTCCATATTAAGAGTCCTGAATTCCAAGCAAGACTTTACAGATGCTTTGATGTGGCTACAGTTTGTGAAACATCAATTGAATTTATTCTAAATCAAAAGAGATAGGTGACTCCAAGGACCCGTTCAGTTCTAAAATTCTATTACCCTTTGCTGGTCCTCATCCCTTAAATTGTAAAATCCCTTTCTTAAGGCACTAGTCCTCCAAACCATCCTGAGTTGGTGCTTCTTTTTCCTATACACATTGACATATAAACCTGTGGTCTCTGCCAATAGGTTTTGTCATGGTTGTAGCATTTTTTAAAATTTTAGCATTAATGTGTCAAGTTGGCTCTGAATTATTTTTAAGTGCTTTGAACATTGTCAGTTCAGTTCAGGCACTCAGTCGTGTCTAACTCTTTGTGACCCCATGAACCACAGCACACCAGGCCTCCCTGTATACTGTGACAAATATGTATTAAAGACTCAATACATAATAGTTTAACTGATTGGAAACTGCTACACCACTTCGTTGTCTCTTATGATGACAAATGAAAGTAATCCATCTCTAAGAATTCTTTTGACGTTAGAAATTATTTAGTACACTTTTATTTTACAGAGGAGTAAATTGAAATAAGGGCAAGTTAAGATTCTTGCCTGGGCCACAACTCATTTTTTTCTGATTTTAAACCTGTGTTTCTTTGATATATGCCACATAACTGAAATCAGTGGTTGAGCAAGCTGATTTTCCTTCTAAGAGCCCATCCAATTTATTCATCTGTCATGTGTTTCGTACTTACTATGTATTAGGCTCTGTGCTTGACAAAGGCAATAGAAAGTAGAATCCAGCGATTGCTATAAACTGGCTTATGAAGTAGTGGTGGAATGCGTGAAACAGCAAAATGGCAATAACAGTGTAGTGTGACAACTAGGAGATGTCTCATACTTTTGGACAATAGCAGGTGGTCATCTTGACCAGGACCAGGAGCCTCAAGAAGAATCTACATAAGTTATTCTTTTATAAAATAATTAAATAGACATACTTAAAAGAAACTTACAGTTAATCACAAAGTAAAGATGGATTTTAAAAAAAACAGAAGTGACAATAATAAAAAGCCTGAAAGAACAGGATCAATCCCAGAAGGAAGGAAAATAAGGAAGAGAACATGAAAATAGCTTCACCTCTGCTTGCTGGGAAGCAGAAGAAAGTCTCTCTGTGGTCCCCTCAGCACAAATCAAGTCAGCCAAGGTGAAAGTCACCTGAAGAAACAGATATAAGTCACTGGGTACGTTTATTTTCCCTACCGCAATCCAGAAGGAGGACCACATAAAGTCAGGATCCCAGAATCCGTGGCTTTGCCTGCATGAGTGATAGCAGGTCATTTTCAGTGGGCCAGTTCCAGTGCTGTATTTATTCAGTACTGAAATGTAGTGAGAGAACAGAAAATTGGTCGACTTCCAGAATTATGAAATAAAACATTTGGTCACAAAATTAACCAAATGAACAAATGTCTTTTGAGGTTTTCTGCGGTAGCTGCATTTTGCATCAAGCCTACTTTGGGATATATAGCATTTTCATCTTATACTACATCAACGTGCCTCAGTCAATGAATATCATAAATGTCAGAATACACATGATATTGTACATTATGAAATCCCCATCTTTTCTCTGAAGCTGAACAGAAATCCACACCTGGATCATTATTAAGGAGATTTGCTCTCAACACAGACCATCTCACCAAGGAGATAAGTCTCTAATTTTTTTTTTTTTAATTCCCCAAAGCTAATACTAACACACACACTGAAGTTCTGTTCACTTAAATTCTGCAAGTTTTCTTTGCAACTGAGGTTGAAATTAGCTATCCAGTTAGACATGATTAGGTTATATTCTCTCAGCTCTGGATTTTGTTGCTTTTCAATAAATAGTTGATAAAAATGGGATGGGTCCACCAACTCTATCAAAATCTCCAAGTTGGGAAGGAATACACTAAGTATTCTTTGTCTGCCATTGTGAATTCCAAAGTATAGCTCTGAAGCACAATTTCGAATAAGAGCTATAAATTACCATTTCACAATGGCAAAAGTAACATCTTGTTTTGTATAGTAGGAGTAAAACTGTAAGATCAGAAGACCTGTTTATTTGTCCCCTAGATCTGGAACTAACTATACTTTTTATATTAGACAAGTCAAACCTCCCTGTTTTTCAGATTCTTCCAGTGTAATACAATGTAATGGGGCTAGACAGATTCTATGATTCTTTCCTATGATTTTCGAATGTTGAAAACAAATTTAGTTCATTCAAGGCTTCTATTAAAAGAGAAATCTAGAGATAAAATGTGTCTTACCATGAAGTCACAGCATCAAATTATTTTTGAGTAGGCTTCATAATTGCTATAATAATGATAGCCACAACTATCATTATATAGCATTTATCAAATATCTGCATGCTCACATCACCATGCTAGACACTAAAAAATATATATGTTAAAAAAAAAAAGCAGATGTGGTCCTGGCTAGACTCCTAGGAGCGTAGTGGATAAAAAGAGAAAAAGGTTTCCCACATTCGACTGTTCCCTCAAAGGAATTATTCTTCAGGTTTTTCCTTCAACATTATTCATGATGTGTAGTATTCTGTTTACTTTCAAGTTACAAAAAATAACCAAGAACAGAACTGACAAATTAAGTCAGTCAGTGCCACCTGTAGTTGGAACACTGACGTAAATCCTACCACTTTTTACAGGAAATTTTAATGAAAACTGTTCAGAAGAAAATCAATGAAGCCATCAAATATTGGGTACCTGTTAGATATAGTTTTCAGAAACAGAGGGTGGGGAATATAAGATGAAAATCAGTGCCTTCGTGCATTTATATCCTTAATTCCAGGAATTAGTCATCATCTTCTTAAAACAGTTATAGTTTATACACAGAAATATCAGTGAACACAAGACCTAATGGTCGACATAAACAGAAAATAGTCTACAAGCTGAGCATAGAATGACTGCTATGATCTTTCTGAAGCTCAGCTGTGCCTTGAATGAGGTGGGGACATGGGATATCTTTCCATTTATCTGTATCTTCTTCAAATTCTTTCATCAGTGTCTTACAGTTTTTAACATACAGAACTTTTAGTTAAATTTATTTCCAAGTGTTTTATTATTTTTGATGCTTTTGTAAATTGGATTATTTTCTTAATTTCCTTTTCAGATAATTCACTGCTAGTATATAGAAATGAAACTGAGTCTGATTTTGTATCCTGCAACATACATGAATTTATTAGGTCTAGAAGCTTTTGATGAAGTCTTTAGAATTTTCTGTGTACAATATCATGTCATCTTCAAACAGAGACAGCTTTACTTCTTCCTTTATGATTTGGATGCTTTTTATTTATTTTTCTTGCTTAAGTGCTCTAGCAAGACCTTTCAGTGCTAACTAGAATAAAAGTGAAAGTGGGCACCTTTGTCTTGCTCTTGACGGTAGAGGAAAAGCTCTCAACATGTAACCATTAAGAATGATGTTAACTGTGTGCTTGTCACATATGGCCTTTATTATGCAATATGTGGCATAATTTATGGTAAATTTCTTCTATACCCAGTTTGTTGAGAGTTTTTATTATCAAAGGATGTTGAATTTTGTCAGATAATTTTTCTGTACCTATTTAATTGATCATGTTTTTTCTCCTTTATCTTATTAATGTTGTGTATCTCATTTATTGATTTGATTTATACTGAACCATCCTCTAAGCCTTCAAATAAATCTTACTTGATTGTATGTATGGTCCTTTTAATGTAGAATTTTGTTTGCTAGTATTTTGTTGAGTGTTGTTGCATCTGTGTTCACCGAGAATTTCACCTTCAGTTTCCTCTTTTCATAATCTCCTTGTCTGCTTTGGTATCAGAGAAATGCTACTCTCATAAAGTGAGTTTGGAAGTATTCCCTCCCTCCTCTTTGATATTTTTGTAATAATTCGAGAAAAACTAGTATTAATTTTTCTTTAAATGTTTGGTATAATTTACCAGTAAAGCCATCTGGTTACAAAATTTTATTTGTTAGAAGACTTTTTGATTACTGCTTATATCTCTTAGTAATAATCAGTCTATTCAGATTTTCTGTTTCTTCATCATTCAGTCTTGGTTGATTGTACATTTATAGGAATTTATCTCTTTTTCCCAGGTTATCAAATTTGTTGAAGTACTGTTATTCTTAGTAATTTCTTGGGATACTTTTGTATTGATATCAACTGTAATATTGCCTTTTCATTCATAACTTTGACTGCTCTCTTTTTTCTTGTTTAGTGAGCTATAGGTGTGTCAATTATGTTTATCTTTTCAAAAAAAAAGAAAACAACACTAGTTTCATTGATATTTTCCTTTGTTGTCTCTAGTTCATTTATTAATATGTCAACTCTAATCTCTATTATGTCCTCCCTTTTGCTAATCTTGAGTTTAGTTTGTTCTTTTTCTAATTCCTTGAAGTATAAAGTTGGGTTGTTGAGAACTTTCTTTTTCTTTTACATAGGCATTTATTGCTATAAATTTGCTTAAAACTTTGGCTTTTCAGCTTTGGCTGCATCCCATATGGTTTGGTATATTGTATTTTTATCTTTGTTTATCTCAAGATACTTTCTGATTTCCTTTTTCATATCTTTTTTGACCCACTGGTTGTTTAGTAATGTGCTTGATTTCCACATATCTGTGATTTTTAAAATTTTCCTATTTGATTTCCAGTTTCATATCATTGTGATCAGAAAATATGCTTGGTATGATTTCAGTCTTCTGACACTTATTGAGTCGCTTTGTGGCCTACTATATGATCTATCCTGGAGAATGTTCTGTGGGCACTTGAGAAGAATGTGTATTATGCTGTGGATGGGTGGCATGTTCTATATGTGTCTGTTGTATCCATCTGATCTATATTGTTATTCAAGTTTGAGGTTCCTTATTAGGTTTCTGTCTGAATGATAAAGTGTAGGGAAAACTGAATATCCATTTGCAAAGGAATGAAATTGATTTGAAGTAGTGTCAAATAGTGTGGTTTTGATTTATATTTCCCTGTTGATTATTGAGGTTGAGCACATTTTCATGTATATGTTGATCATTTTTATGTCTTCTTTGGAAGAATGTCTGTTCATGTCCTTTGTCCATTTTTAATTTTCTTTTTTTGCTGTTCACTTGTATGAAATTTTAATATATTTTGAATATTTGCCTCACCAGATAAGATTTGCAACTTTTTTCTCCCATTTCATAAATTTTATTGTCATTTTCTTCTTTGTTGCCTTTGCTGTGAAGAGTTGTTTAGTTTTATGTAGTCCAACTTTTATTTTTTTGTTTCCTATACATTTATTCTCATATCTAAAAAATTATTGCCAAGACCATCTTGGTTTAAAAAAAAAATTGTTAGTTGCATATCTTCCCAATGATCCAGCAATTCCACTCTTACATATTCGTTCCAGAGAAGATAAAGCATGCGTCTACATAAAAAACAATGAGGAACAAACAAACAAAAAAGTCAAAAGGATTTTTCCCTATTTTTTTTCTAGGAGTTTTATGGTTTTAGAGTTTAAATTTAAGTCCTTAACCAAGTTTGAGTTTTTTTCTGCATGTCTGATGTCAGATTGAGAGTCCTGTTTCATTCAGTAGGGAAATAAAAAATGCTGCACAGAACATTTTGGCAGTTCCTCAAAAGGCTAAATATAGCATTACATAGGACCCAGTAATTTCACTTGGAATATACCTAAAAGAATTGAAAACAGGGGCTCAGATTTTTGTGTGCCAGTTTCCATTGCATACATTCCATTCCATTCCATTGTTTGCAGTACCCAAAAGGTGGAAACAATTCAAACGTGCATCAGTGGATGAAAGAATAAATAAAATGTTACCACATTTTATTTGGTAACATTTTGGTTACCATATTGTTTATTTATATAAATACAATGAAATACTATTCAACCATAAAAAGAATGACATTCTGATATATGGTGCAACATGCATGAACCTTCAAAGCATTATGCTAAGTAAAAGAAGCCAGACATAAAGGGTCACATACGGTATGATGCCTTGTGTATGAAATATGCATAAAATAGGCAAACGCATATGCATAGAAAGCAAGTCAGCGATTTTCTCAGGACAGTGGGTGAAGACAATGGGAAATGATTACTTAATAGGTACAGGGTGCTCTGTGGTGTTAGAATTTTGGAAACTGAGAGAGATGGTAGTTGAACAACACTGAAAGCATTAAATGCCACTAAATTTAAATTAAATGTAATTTATATTACATAAATTACACCACTATAAAAAAAAATTTGTTGGACTAAACATAAAATTGTTTAGTTTCTTACCACTCTGCAGTTATAAAAATAAAAATTAACTCCAGTTATGAAAGAATTACTTTCAATGTCATCTTTCTCTTCCCAAATTTGATTTTGTCTACCATTACTGTTTAATCTGGATCCATGTACATACTGAGGGCTTCCCTAGTGGCTCAGATGGTAAAGAATCCACCAGTAATATGGGCGACCTGAATTCAATCCCTGGGTTGGGAAGATCCCCTGGAGGAGGACATGGCAACCCACTCCAGTATTCTTGCCTAGAGAATCCCCATGGACAGAGGAGCCTGGCAGGGTACAGCCCATGGGGTTGCAAAGTCAGACATGACTAAGAAAATAAACACACACACAGTATACATACTGTAGATGAATTGGGGAGCTAAAAAATGTCTTTTTTCTTTTTTATATCTAATGTTCAAGATTTGAAATATTTCAAAAACATAGATATGTCTGAATGGGATTCTGAAGTATTTTGGTGTAAGTCACAAGCAACACTCATCATTTCAAATGGTCTCCTGATGTGAGATGTGAGCCACTGGATATTATTTAAGCATGCTTTCCTCATTTTCATACATGTGTCATTTGTGTTTGTACTATATCTGTGTTGCTGCCCAATCAGAGCTCCTGCTATTACTACTGAGTGAAAAATAAGGGAGATCAGGCAGAGAGATTTCATAGAGATATAGTTTTATCACTGTCAAATCCATCAAGATTGCCCAAGGGGCCTCAGCTTTCAGATTCAGCTTCTGTGCTTCCTCTGAGTTAAAAGCAGCATTGAGTTGTTGAAAGGAGACTACTTTGACTGTACTTCAGGTAGGAATTACTTGATGTCAGTAAATTAACTTTGTTTTAGAAAGTCACAGCTCCATCATAATGATCCTAAAGCAATTTAGTTGGACAGCCATATTTTCAAATTAGTACAACGTAATTCAATATTTTGAACACAAACCATGTTGTTGTTATTCAATCACCCAGTCATGTTCAACTCTTTGTAACCCCAGCTTCACTGTCCTTCACCATCTCCCAGATCATGCTCAAATTCATCCATTGAGTCAGTGATGCCATCCAACCATCTCATTCTCTTTGATCCCCTTCTTCTCCTGCCTTCAATCTTGCCCAGCATCAGGTTCTTTTCTGATGAGTTGGCTCTTCACACCACATGGCCAAAGTACTGGAGTTTCAGTTTCAGCATCAGTCCTCCAATGAATATTCAGGGTGGATTTCCTTTAGAAATGACTGGTTGATCTCCTTGTAGTCCAAGGGACACTCAAGAGTCTTCTCCAACACCATAGTTCAAAAGCTTCAGTTCTTTGGTGCTCAGCTTTCTTTACGGTCCAGCTTTCATATCCATACATGACTACTGGAAAAACCATAGCCTTGATCATATGGACCTTTGTTGGGGAAGTAATGGCTCTGTTTTTTAATATTTTGTCTAGGTTTGTCATAACTTCTTCCAAAAAGCAAGCATCTTAATTTCATGGATGCTGTCACCATCTGCAGTGACTTAGGAGCCCAAGAAAATAAATTCTGTCACTGTTTCCTTTGTTTCCCCATCTATTTGCCATAAAGTGATGGGACTGGATGTCATGACCTTAGTTTTTTGAATGTTGAGTTTTAAGCCAGCTTTTTCACTCTTTTCTTTCACCTTCTTAAAGAGGCTCTTTCAGTCCCTCATTGCTTTCTGCCATAAGGGTGGTATCATCTGCATATATGAGGTTAATATTTCTCCTGGCAATCTTGATTCCGGCTTGTGCTTCATCCAGCCTGGCATTTCTCATGATGTACTCTGCATATAAGTTAAGTAAGCAGGGTGACAACATAGTCTTGACATACTGCTTTCCCAATTTGGACCCAGTGCATTGTTCCATGTCGAGTTCTAACTGTTGCTTCTTAACCTGCATACATGTTTCTCAGGAGGCAGGTAAGGTAGTCTGGTATTCCTCTCTTTAAGAATTTCCCACAGTTTGTTGTGATCCGCTCAAAGGTTTTAGCATAGTCAGTGAAGCAGAAGTAGATATTTTTCTGGCATCCACTTGCTTTCTCTATAGATTTTGACGATTTGATATCTGGTTCCTCTGCCTTTTCTACATCCATCTTCAACATTTGGAATTTCTTGTTTCACATACTGTTGAGGCCTATCTTGGAGAATTTTGAGCATTATTTTGCTACCATGTGAAATGAGTGAAACTGTGTGATGGTTTGAACATTCTTTGGCATTGCCTTTCTTTGGGATTGGAATGAAAACTGACCTTTTCCAGTCCTGTGGCCACTGCTGAGTTTTTCACATTTGCTGGCATATTGAATGCAACATTTTACAGCATCATCTTTTAGGAAGTGAAATAGCTCGTATGGAATTCCATCACCTCCACTAGCTTAGTTCATAGTGATGCTTCTTAAGGCCCATTTGACTTCACACTGCAAGATGTATGGCTCTAGTTGAGTGATCATACCATTGGGTTTACCTAGGTCAATAAGATCTTTTTTGTATAGTTCTATGTATTCTTGCCACCTCTTCTTAATATCTTTTGCTTCTGTTAGATCCATACCATTTCTGTCCCTTACTGTGCCCATCTTTGCATGAAATGTTCCCTTGGTATCTTTAATTTTCTTGAAGTGATCTCTAGTCTTTCCCATTCTATTGTTTTTCTCTTGTTTCTTTGCATTGTTCACTTAGGACGGCTTTCTTATCGCTCCTTGATATTTTTGGAACTCTGCATTCAAATGGTTATATCTTTCCTTTTCTCCTTTCCCTTTTGCTTCTCTTCTTTTCTCAGCTCTTTGTAAGGCCTCCTCAGACAGCCATTTTGCCTTTATGCATTTGCATTATCACAATTAATTCATATATGAAGTGAAGTGTTAGTGGCTCAGTTGTGTCAGACTCTTTGCAAGCCTGTGGAATATAGTTTGCCAGGTTCCTCTGTCCATGGAATTCTCTAGGCAAGAATACTGGGGTAGGTTGCCCTTCCCTTCTCCAGGGGATCTTCCTGACTCAGGGACTGAACCCAGGTCTCCCACATTGTAGGCAGTTTCTTTACCATCTGAACCACCAGGGAAGCCCATACAATACTTATATACAACACATAAATCAGTCATCAAAACAGTAGACTATGCCATGACTGCTACCTTTGAAGGAAAAGTATACACAATTACATGAAAATTAAATACAATTTCAAGACCCTGTGTCATAAAATTTCCACAGGATTAGAATAGATTTTTTTGCTTTCTTCTGTTGAGGGCCACTGAATATTAATTTTTTCTTAATTTTACCTGAGTAGCAATTCAAAGGAGGTGGATAGTGTTCAAATTTTAGAACCCCAATTTTACCATTCACTAAAACCCTACTTCATAGTTTATCTACATAACAGAATGAATCTAGTTAGGAATGCATGGTAGTAAAAAACAGGTTCCATATTTAAAGCAATACACCACCCTGTGGTAGAATATGAAAAATGCATAGACAATTTTTCTACAACAAATATATGATTATAAATTTATTGACTCTGAAATAAGCCTTTTTTTTTTACTTTTTTCTCTTTGAGAAAATACTAGAAGATATAGGGTTTTTTATTAGTGATTTCTCAAAAAATGATCACTCAAAAGCAAATTTCCATTTAATTTTGAGAAAATAGACCTTAGAGAAGAATAAAACACACTATGTGATATTATTGGGTAATTTTAATATGCATATATTGATAAAAATATTTACATTTAAATTTAGAATAGAAGTGCAGAGTTAGTGTTCTCTAATGGCAATGCAAGGCAAAGAGTTTTAGGAATCATAGAAAATTCAAAACTAAAAACTAAAACCTATATATATTCTATATGTTTATTATATATATGATTTTATAAATCATGGTTATACAATAAGGAAAAGCATACTTGATAACAAAAGCATAGTTTATGTTGAAAAGAAACTCAGTGTTTAAAGAACTCTGTAAAAAAAGATTAGCATGAAAATTTTAAAGCCAATACAGTTTTTAATTTAAAATCTTATCCTTTTGAAGTTTAGTAGCAAAAGTATTTTATCTTGAGATTTTTAAGCATATATTTTTCAATATGGCAATTTTTTTTTGTTTTGCTTTTTAAGGAAGAAAGTCTCTAAAGTATGTAAATACATATTGCAAGAACAAACTTTTCTTTTATAATAGACCAAACAACATTTAATAAGAGGGCCAAGTTCTCTTTTGGGGAAAAGAAAAACACAAATATCGGCAACAGAAGTCACTGATGTTTCTCATAGTTACTGTTAATTACGGACAAGCCATTGCCAACCAGTGGGCCAAGTTTTTTTCCTGTAACATCCCTGCAAGACAAATCTTATTATCCCCACTGGAAAGATGAGGAAACAGACATTCAGAGTTAAGTAATCAAACCAAATATTTGGACCTAAGTCTGCCAGGGTTCAAGCCCTTAAACTGCCCAGAATAACCTTTCTGTTTGTATGGAAAGGACAAAGTGTTCATTTAAGAAGCAAAGTTTCACAAGTTATGTGAGAAGGGCTAACTTTTTCTTTTACAAACAAGTGAGAAACAGAATTAAACATATAGTATAAACGATTATGAATATATTGCTCTTGTCAAAGAAGTTTTTAAAACCTGGGCTGTATTCATACAAAATGATGTAATGATGATATGAGTCTAACATGCATGTATGTGTAAGTTAACAATTCAAGAATCTAAAGATAAATTTCACCTTTTGGTCAGAACAAATTAGCCTTTTATTAAAAGGTAAGATCTGGTTTGTTTGTTTTTTTAGTTTATTTATTTTCATTGGAGGCTAATTACTTTACAATACTGTGGTGGTTTTTGCCATACATTGATATGAATCAGCCACGGGTGTATCTGTGTCCTACATCATGTATGGAACATGTATTTAACATGATACTTATTTAAGTATCATGATGAAAACCAAAGGAAGAGGTTAATAACATATTTATCAAAATTGTCAAACCTATAAAAATTATGATAATAAAATAAAGAAAATATCCTTTGGGGATAGCATCATGATTCCTTGATTTCCCCGAAGCAGTTACTTGTAAGAAAACTGAAAGAAATATGCTTTGGGGATCTCCTTGGATATGTCCTAAACAGTTTGTAAAAAGCTACCTGAATTTATGTGCCATCTTTCCATTAAAGGTGCTTTTCCAAATAGAATCCTCTTATAAACAAAGTGGAGAAGGAAATGGCAACCCATTCCAGTGTTCTTGTCTGGAGAATCCCAGGGACGGGGGAGCCTGGTGGGCTGTCGTCTCTGGGGTCGCACAGAGATGGACACGACTGAAGCAACTTAGCAGCAGCAGCATAAACAAAGAAATCAGCAATTTTGGGGTCTTCTTGGTTCTCCCTCAAAGAGCTGGTGTCCTATGCCCTCTATTAATTAGCAATGTATTTGTATAGAATATACAAATCATTCATTTTCCTAGTAAAATGCCAATAACCAACAAGTCACTTGAATTAATAATATTAAACCAGCCTTTAAAATTCAAAATGAAAGAGAATGTAAATATCATTTTGTAAGAGTTCAAAGTAAACATCAGGAAAGAAATAAATTGTTTTGAAAATATGTTTTAAAAAATTTAACTCAGGTGAAAATTCTCCTAAATCTAGATAAATTTAATACTATGTTATACTTTGCTAAGTCTCTTTAGTCATGTCCGACTCTGTGCAGACCCCATGGACTACAGCCTGCCAGGCTCCTGTATCTGTGGGAGTCTCCAGTCAAGAATACTAAATTCCATTATTTAAGTGATTATAGGGCTTGCACCCATACAATTAGGCAATAGATTTTAACCACATTTCTTTGAACACACAGTGGTGCAGAAGAGTCACAGGAACTGGGAGAAGTTACCAAATTTTGTATTCATTAATTCTCTCACTGATAGAGACTTTGGATGTGTTAAAACACTGCATGTAATTTTCTAATTTAAAACAGTGCATGCAGAGAGGAAGATAATAATACTTATGAGAATGATATACTGCATTGTAATATTTCCAACCATACAATTTTAGGACCTTAATATTTTCAAATTAAGTACTGAGAAATTGACTTCTTTAATGCACAGGTTTTAATTCTAATACATATGGAGGTCTGTATAAGTAATTCCACTCTCAGGATACAAAACCATTCTGTGAGCCTCTCTCTGCAAATTTTTTCTTTTTTAAAAAATAATTTTTAACGTTTAACTTTTTTTTTTCTGGATGCACTGGGTCTTTGTTTCTGTGCAGGCTTCCTCTAGCTGTGGCGAGTAGAGGCTACTCTGTTGCAGTCTGTGGGTCTCTCATTGCAGGGGCTTCTCTTGTGGAGCACAGGCTCTAGGTGCGCAGGCTTCAACAGTTGCACAGCAGGCTCAATAGCTATGGCATGTGGCTCTGGGGTGCATGGGCTTTGGTAGTTGCGGCCCACAGGCTCCAGAGTTTGAGCTTAGTAGTTGTGGTACACAGGCTTAGCTGCTCCACGGCATGTGAATCTTCCCCAACCAGAGATTAAACCTGTGTCTCCTACATTGGCAGGCAGATTCCTATCCACTGCACCACCAGGGAAGTCTCCTCGATTTTTTCATGTTGTCTATTTGTAGTCAAACTGTCCCCTCATGACTCAGCCCTGGCAACCTCTGATCTTATCTTTGTCTCTATAGTTTTACATTTTCCAGAAAGTCATATAAAGTCATATACGGTATGTAACTGTTGAGATTGCCTTCTTTCACTGAAAACAGTGCCTTGGACATTCATCCATATTGTTGCAATTCTAATGATACATTTCTTTTTATGCCCGAGTAGCATTCCATTGTATGAATGTACTGCATTTGGTTTGATTTATTGATTGAGGAACATTTGGACTATTCAGTTTCAGGTGGTTTTAGTAAAGGCTGTCATAAACATACGTTTTTGTGGTTTTTCAGTTGTAAGGTCTTATCTGACTCTTTGCAGCCCCATTAGCTACAGCACATTAAGCTCTTCTGTTCTGCACCATCTACAGAGGTTAGTGCAAATTCATTTTCATTGAGTTGATGATGCTATCTAACCATCTCATCCTCTGCTGCCCTCTCCTCCTTTTGCCTTCAGTCTCTCCCATCATTAGGGTCTTTTCTAATAACTTGGCTCTTTGTATCAGGTGGCCAAAGTATTGGAGCTTCAGCATCAGTACATCCAATCAACATTCATGATTGATTTCCTTTAGGTCTTGGTTTGATCTCCTTGCTGTCCAAGGGACTCTCAAGAGTCTTATCCAGTAGCACAGAATGAAAGCATCAGTTATTCAGCACTCAGCCTTTTTCATGGTCCAACCCTCACATCTGTATGTGACAACTGAAAATACCATGGCTTTGATTATACAAACCTTTGTTAGCAAAGTGATGTCTCTGCTTTTTAATATGCTGTCTAGGTTTGTCCACAGGACTGGAAAAGGTCAGTTTTCATTCCAGTCCCAAAGAAAGGCAATGCCAAAAAATGCCCAAACTACCGCACTATTGCACTCATCTCACACGCTAGTAAAGTAATGCTCAAAATTCTCCAAGCCAGGCTTCACCAGTATGTGAACCGTGAACTTCCAGATGTTCAAGCTGGTTTTAGAAAAGGCAGAGGAACCAGAGATCAAATTGCCAACATCCGCTGGATCATCAAAAAAGCAAGAAAGTTCCAGAAAAAACATCTATTTCTGCTTTATTGACTATGCCAAAGCCTTTGTCTGTGTGGATCACAACAAATTGTGGAAAATTCTGAAAGAGTTGGGAATACCAGACCACCTGACCTGCCTCTTGAGAAATCTGTATGCAGGTCAAGAAGAAACAGTTAGAACTGGACATGGAACATCAGATTGGTTCCAAATTGGGAAAGGAGTATGTCAACTCTGTATTTTGGCACTCTGCTTATATAACTTATATGCAGGGTATACCATGTGAAATGTTGAGCTGGATGAAGCACAAGCTGGAATAAAGATGGCCGGGAAAAATATCAATAATCTCAGATATGCAGATGACACCACCCTTATGGCAGAAAGCGAAGAACTAAAGAGCCTCTTGATGAAAGTGAAAGAGGAGAGTGAAGAAGTTGGCTTAAAGCTTAACATTCAGAAAACTAGGAACATGGTATCTGGTCCCATCACTTCATGGCAAACAGATGGGAAAACCATGGAAACAGTGACAGACTTTTTTAGGGAGCTCCAAAATCACTGCAGATGGTGACTACAGCTGTGAAATTAAAAGATGCTTACTCCTTGTAATAAAAGCTATGACCAACCTAAACAGCGTATTCAAAAGCAGAGGCATTACTTTGCCAACAAAGGTCCATCTAGTCAAAGCTATCGTTTTTCCAGTAGTCATGTATGGATGTGAGAGTTGGACTATAAAGAAAGTTGAGTGCCGAAGAATCAATGCTTTTGAACTGTGGTGTTGGAGAAGACTGTTGAGAATCCCTTGGACTGCAAGGAGATCCAAACAATCCATCCTAAAGGAAATCTGTCCTGAATATTCATCGAAAGGACTGATGCTGAAGCTGAAACTCCAATACTTTGGCCACCTGATGCAAAGAACTGACTCATTGGAAAAGACTCTGATGCTTGGAAAGATTGAAGGCAGGAGGAGATGGGGATGGCAGAGGATGAGATGGTTGAATGGCATCACTGACTCAATGGACATGAGTTTGAGTAGGCTCCAGGAGTTGGCAATGGACAGGGAAGCCTGGCATCCTGCAGTCTATGGGGTTGCAAGGAGTCAGAAACGACTGAGTGACTGAACTGAACTGATGATCAATTACACTTTACTTTTTAAATACTGAAATCATCTAGAATTCTTGGTATCAACCCCACTTGGTCATGGACTCAGACTTCCTATATATTGCTTGAGGATATGTGTTTGTATTTTGTTGAGAATATTGTGTCTATGTTCGTGAGAAGTATTGATCCATAGTTTCCTTTCCTTGAACGTTCTCTAATTTTGGTCTTAAAGTTAGCTTCATAAGATGAATTGGAATGTGTTGCCTCCTCTATTTTCTAGAAAAAACTGTGTAACATAAAGTTATTTCTTCTTTAAATGTTTGGTAGCATTTGTTAGGTTCGAGCAGAAAGTTTCTACATGCCTCCTATGGGCTGTAATTTCAATGTCAGCTCAATGCCAAAGCGCTTCCCAATAGTCAATATGAGACCTGGGTGGCTGGCTGAGACCACAGTTCATTTATTGAAGCCTGTTGTATGCTGGTTAGTGCTGGATCCACACATTAGTAGTTTGGGGGTAAATGATAAAGCTAATATGAAATGTTAGGGCTTTGCTTTCTTAAGCTCCTTTCTCTCTGTATTATCCCAACTGTTTCTGACTTTCAGAGCCTCCTTCCCCCATACAAGTCTTCTTTGTAGAAAGCTATGTCTTTAGTTTCCCGACTCTGCCATGGATTCCTGAAAGTGTGTCTATCTCCGGAGCCAGATGGTGAGGGGATATACAGAGAAAATAAAGCAGTGGGCATTCTCCTCATGCTGTTGAGACCATAGTTCCTCTGATCAGAGGGGGAAAAAAATCCCTCTCCCTTTGAGTTTTAGGCCCTCAGCCAGCCACTGAAGTTCTTGCCACCACTGGTACCACAAAGGGAATTTTTTAAAAAATGATTTACTCTACTGTCTCACAGGGTCCCTCTTTCCTACACTTTGAATGGACTGGAAATAGAAATTTTCCTTCCATTAGTATCTAGTGCACAGTTGTTGGTTTCCCTGAAGATCATTTGAAATCAGGGGGAAAAAATGGGAAATTCACTACCAGTTTCATGATACATTATTTTTCTTTTTTAAAAAAAAATTACTGGTATTTTCAGACATTACTTTCTGCTCTCCTTCCTCAACCTACCAGCTGCTACTACTCTCCAAAGTCCTCAGGTAGTTATGCAGTTGAAACAAGGTGCTGTGTGTGCTTAGTCACTCAGTCATGTCTGACTCTTTGCAACATCATAGTCTGTAGCCTGCCAAGCTCCTCTGTCCATGGGATTCTCCAGGCAAAATACTGTAGTGGGTAGATATGCCCTTCTTTCAGACAAGGTGAATATTGCTTATTCAATCTTGACAGGAGCCAGAACCACCTCTAAAATTTTTTAAATAAAATTATTTTTTATGTGGCAGCACTTTGGTTAAGATATACTTCTGAAGATCTAGAGTGTTCATCAAGAGCTAGGTTTTTTCCTAATAATTGTAAGTAAAACAGACAAAATAGAAGTGATAATTTCTCAGCAAAGGTATTTACATTAAAAAATTAACTACATTACACTTCCACATGTATTAAGGACTTAGTAATGAAACATTAATAGTCTACAGCCATGCCAATCTCAGCGCCCAATCTCATCTGAAACATTAATAAATAAAGCAATGATAAGTTCATTTAGCTATGAATTTTAGGTGGAGAGCCTAATCCAAACAAAATAATATCAAAAATGAAGAACTGAGTTGTCTTTCAATTCTCCAAGTGAGAACAGCAGAGGAAGATAGAGAGCTCTCATCAAAATACATTATCACTTGTGTTTAGTGACCTTCTTCCTTTACAAGTATTAATTTTTAAAGGATCTTATTTTCCTAGTGAAGTTTAAGGATCACAGCGAAATTGAGGGGAAGTTACAGAGATCTCCCATATATCCCCTACCTGGCACACATACCCCATTATCTACATCATCTACTAAAATGGTACATTTGTTAAAACTAATGAACATACGTTGATACGTCATCACCCAAAGTCCATAGCTTACCTGAGAGTTCACTTTTGATATTGTACATTCTATGGTTGTGGACAAATGTATAATATGTAACCGTTATCGCGTTGTCATTATTGCTCAGTCACTCAGTTGTTTCTGACTCTGAGACCCCATGCCCTGCAGCACACTAGGCTCACCTGTCCTTCACTGTCTCCCAGAGTTTGCTCAAACTCTTGTCCATTCAGTTTGTGATGCCATCCAACCATCCCATCCTCTGTCGCCCCCTTCTCCTCCTGCCCTCAGTCTTTCCCAGCATCAGGGTCTTTTCCAGTGAGTTGGCTCTTTGCACCACGTGGCCAAAGTATTGAAACTTTAGCTTCAGCATCAGTCCTTCCAACGAATATTCAGAACTGATTTCCTTTAGGATGGACTGCTTGGATCTCCTTGCTGTCCATGGGACTCTCAAGAGTCTTCTGCTGCACCGCAGTTCAAAAGCATCATTTTTTCAGTGCTCAGCCTTCTTTATGGCCCAACTCTCACCTCTGTACATGACTAATGGAAAATCCATAGCTTTGACTGTATGGACATTTGTTGGCAAAGTGATATGCTCCTTTTTATGATCCATCATCATAGTATCACTGCTCTAAAAATTTCTGCTCCCATCTGAAACCCTGTCAACCACTGATCTTATTACTCTCTCCATAGTCTTTCTTTTTTCAAAATGTCATATAGTTGAAATCACACACACAAAAATATGGCCTTTTCATGTTGAATTCTTTAGCTTAGTAATATGCATTTAAGGTTCCTTTGTGTCTTTTCATGGTTTGATAATGTATTACTTTTTAGCACTGAATAATAATGACATCATGATTTCTTCCATATTTTGACAATTATGAACAAAACTACTGTAAATGTCCATAGGTTTTGTGTGGATAATTTTCAGCTTCTTTGGGTAATAAGTACCATGGAGCATGATTGATGTACCATATTGCAAGTGCATGTTTAGTTTGATAAGAAATCTTTTCTAGTTTATTCACTCCATGCTATAAATTTCCCTTAAGGAACACTTTTTACTGTATCCCACAGATTTTGATAAGTTTAAAATACTTTTAAATTGCTCTTGGTATTTCTCCTTTGAGCCATGTGTTATTTAGAAGGGTATTGTTTAATTGCTGCATGTTTGGGGATTCTCCAGTTATCTTTTCTGTTAGCGATTTCTACTTTACTTCCATTGTGATCTGAGAGCAGACACTGAATGATTTGTGTTCCTTTAAATTTGTTAACATGTGTTTTATGGGCCAGAATGTGGTTGATCTTGGTGAATATGCTATGTGAGCCTAAGAAAAACGGGTATTTTGCTGTTGTTGGATGAAATTGTCTATGGATCCCCATTATATCCAGTTGACTAATGGCATTGTTGAGTTCAACTATGTCCTTTTTTGTCCATTTCAAATGGAGGCATGTTGAAGTTTCCAACTATGATAATGAGTTTATTTCTTTCTCTTTGGAGTTGTATTAGCTTTTGCCTCATGTACTTTGATGCTATGATGTTATGCACTGTTAAGTTTTATCTTGTTGGAGGATTGACCCCTTCATCATAATGTAATCCACTACTTTATTTCTGATAGCTTTTCTTGTGTTGAAGTCAGCTCTGTGTGAAATTAATTTAACTACTTCTGCTGGTTTTTTTTCTTTTTGTTAGCGTTAGCATGGTATATTTTCCTCCATTCATTTACTTTTAATTGATATATGTCTTAATATTTTAAGTGGATTTGTTATAGACAATATACAGTTTGGTCCTGTTTTTGATACCCTCTGACAATCTCTGTTCTTTAATTGGTAATTTTAAACCATTGGCATTCACAGTGATTGGTGATGTAGCTGGATTAATATCTAGAATATTTGTTACTGTTTCCTCTTTGTTGCCCTTGTTCTTTGTTCCTATCTTTGTCTTCTACTCTTTTTATGCTTTTTGTGCTTGTAACTGAGCATTTTATGTGATTTCATTTTTGCTTCTGTATTAGATATTGGATAAACTTCTCTTTACTTTTCTTTAGTGGCCACTCTGGAATTTGCTTTCCTTGTGGCTCAGATGTTAAAGAAACTGCCTGCAATGCCAGAAACCCGGGTTCAGTCCCTGAGTGAGGAAGATCCCCTGGAGAAAGGACTGGCAACCCACTACAGCAATCTAGCCTGGAGAATCCCATGGACAGAGGAGCCTGGCAGGCTACAGTCTATGGAGTCACAAAGAGTAGGACACTACTGAGTGACTAACACTAGAATTTGCAATATACATTTAAAACTAATTGAAATCCACTTTCAAATAACACTAGACAGGCACATGGATAAGTGTGTACCTTATAATAACACAATAATTCTATAAGTTCTACTTCCTATCTCTTGCCTGGAAAATCCCATGGATGGAGGAGCCTGGAAGGCTGCAGTCCATGGGGTCGCTGAGGGTCGGACACGACTGAGCGACTTCACTTTCACTTTTCACTTTCATGCACTGGAGAAGGAAATGGCAACCCACTCCAGTGTTCTTACCTGGAAAATCCCAGGGACGGAGGAGCCGGGTGGGCTGCCATCTATGGGGTCGCACAGAGTCGGACACGACTGAAGTGACTTAGCAGCAGCAACCTATCTCTTGTATCATTATTCTCATTCTATTTGTATATAAGCATGTGTATGTGTGTATATGTATATAT